>JASVER010000059.1:5952621-5967483 GCA_030449065.1 Oceanodroma leucorhoa | reverse complement strand
AATGTTCCCCCCAGCATCCAAGAAGGGAGGGAGATTCTCCTTGGCCCTCTTCTTGTCATTAACGTATTTGTAAAAACATTTTTTGTTGTCCCTGACAACAGTGGCCAGATTGAGTTCCAGCTGTGCTTTTGCCTTCCTAATTCCCTCTCTGCACGACCTGACRAGATCCCTGTACTCTTCCTGAGTCGCCCGCCCTTCCTTCCAATGCTAAGAACTGCATGGTATGGTATGGCATGATAGGTAGGAGAGAAGTTTAGAGTAGAGTGCTGCATGGGAGAATTAGATGTGCAATTCATAAAGGTGCAAAGTCTGTTTGCAGCTTATTGCCTCTAAAAATTGATCCCTGGTTTTCTAAGAAGCCTTCTCCACCTAAGGAACTGCATTAGTGTTTTGAAGTTCAATATTAAACAACCATTATGAAGCTGAAATGTTAAGTGTTAGGAAAAGTACAAATCTATAGAAATTTTTGGAGCTAGAGAAAGCAATTWAAAAAAAAAGCAGCAGGCAGCTTTTTCACATTTTTGTTGCTGTTCTAAAACTGAAACTAAATAGAGGTAACAACATATGCAATATTATTTGTAATGTAACCTTGACCTTGCTTGTATACACTGTACCAGACCATGCTTGTGTACCACAGCCTGTCTTTCAGCCTATTTCACCTTAAAAGCTRTCAGAATAATGTAGGTAAGACTGCTGATCTGAGAATGGTGCCTGCAAATATTTGTGGTATTTTTATTCTAGTTACTTTGTTTTCACAGACAAACTCATCACTGGTGATCCACAGAGGAACAACATAAAACATTAAAATTGAGGAAATATATTTTTCCTTCTTTTTTTTTTTCTTTCATTTGAGTAGGGATGTTAAAAGGGAAGAACTGCTCTTTAGTAGCTTGATAAGGGGGAAATTCAGACATTTCATTTTGCTTGCAGTTTCTGTTGATAGTTGTGGAACTTATTTTGGTTAACTTTAATTAACAGTAATTGGGAGTTAAGTCCAAGTCAGTCTCTTCAGCTTCAAGTGCAACTGCTAGAGAAAGATAAGCGCTATCAGATGACAGTTCATTTTATCAAAACGGTTGCTCAAAATAGTTGCACCCATTCTGCTAGTGTGCTTATTCCTCTGCATTGGCAAAGATAACTGTCTTGAGCAAGATATCTAACTCTTACATGACAAGCTGAGTGAGGTATATCATGTAATATACAGTGAATGAGAGTCACTTAAGCTGTATTCAGACTGCATATGAGAGATGACTGACACAGCTGTTGTGACAACAAAACATGTAAATAGAGACTTGAGAAATGTTCAGTTAATATTACTGTGGGATTCCACATCCAGACTCTCTATAGCAGAATAGTTGTGATGCCTAACTTTGGACTTTCAAATAGGTAGTTTGCAACTGGGTTACATAATGTAGGTATCAAATGCTCTGAATTCCTGATAATTTTCTTGAACAGAAAAGCTATGACAAATTCATAATAGGGAGTCAGAAAACTGCCTTTATCATGGTTAGACAGAGATACTAGTACCTTAGAGTCTAATGATTTATCATTTGTTCAGGAGCTTCTTTGTCAGTGTACAACGCAGCACGCAAAATGAAAAAGGCATTCAGAAGAAAATAAATAGACAAGTCTGTTAGGATTGCTTTACAATAAAATATTAATAAAATTTCTAATTTTGGCACATTGCTGAGTCAGTGTGACACAGGTCTAGTCATTTGAATTCCTTGTAAATGTAAAGCCAAACTGAAACCAAATGCAAATATTCAAATTTCATATGTATCTAAAAACTTCCCTATTCTACACATGAAACAATATATAATTTACAACAGGGTTGCAGAAAAGTTATCAATATTACATGGGTTGCTTTAAATCTACTGATATCTCTGTTGGCTTCAGAAGGGGAGGATCTTGGCTCTTTGCTTTTCTTCCACAAAACAAACATTATTATTCTGTTACTATTTCTTAATTCTCTGTATCCTAGCACTGGCTTTCCTTCTCCTGTATATCTTCAGCCTAATTCAGTAGCATATTGCCACGCTTGCATTATTGTCAGGAACATGAGAACCACGTAGAACCATAGTTAGAGGAGTTGACAAAAGATGGGTTTTGTTGCTTTACTAAAGAGAAGCCCTTTAGTAAAGAGTAGTAACCCCGTAATATTAGTCAAGACTTTCAAAGGAATTATTTTTACTCATGTCCAATCCTCATTCTGCTGAACATGTACAGCTTTGTAACTCCAGAAACACGTTACCCATAGCCAAAATTTTGCTTTTCATGCTCACCATACACTTCATACGCTTCTTAATTTGTTCCTGCATTTGTCTGTGTTGGTAATGGACCTGCCATCTGAAGTTAGGTCTTTGCTGCCAAATCATTCCACATGTGCTCGGTGACTTGTTCTATTTCACATGCTCTGTTCTATCCTCTTCTCCCAGCTGTGCTTTCTCCCAGACTTTTGTGTCTTTCCTGCATCATTTCTTGCTGTGAGAAACTCTGTGGGCCTCTGGCTTGGGCTGTGCTCTGGTGACTGCTGTGTTAGACAGTTGTGAGCAACTACAATTCTCATATGAAGGAAACTGGCCTCTGTCAAACTCCTGGACTATGAGCACCCGCTGAACAGTGCAAGCATCACAACTTAATTCGCAAGTGAATAGAATATGGCAATTGAATGCAGCTGTAACTAACAAATATATCTGTTTTTTGAAAACAATGTATTTTAAAATGAATAGATGTCAAAATATATGTGTGAGGAGTTGTGTTCTTTTTGATTCCTTTGAAAAAAATGTGATGGTTTATTTCATTTATTATGTTGGATTTTTAAGAAAGGCCTGACCTTGCGAGTTACCTACAGCAGCAAATTCCTGGCCTCATGTGGAGATATGTTAACATCAGTGTGTCTCTGCCTGGCAGAAGTCTACCCACTTGATTTAGTGCGGAAGGACTCAGCATCATAAAATCTTCAAACCAAGATTTGTGCTTTTTACTTTCTTTAATAAAGAGCCAAGCATATAAATTGTCCTGAATAAATAATAATGTCAATAACTGCAGAGGAATTTCTTGAACAAATCCTGCCTTTCCATTTTTAAAAATGTCACATCTGGCACAATGTTATAGGTAGTAAAGGTTTGATTGAACATGCTAATCTGAGCAGACTATGTTTGGGGGAATAGGTTGTCTTTATATATTGTTCTCCACTTTGCCTAGCATTGTCTCTCTATATATATTAAACAAGCATTCTCTTTTCCCTCCTTATCTCTTTCATATCATACAGATTGCTAAAATAAATCTCAAATGTTCCTCTATTACATCTCATTTACATCTGTTCTTGACAGATTTCTCACTGTTTTCAGAACTGGCAATGTAATGAAAATGATGAGTTATAGGAAACTGGAATAGAAGATAAAGGCAAAATTATAAAGAAAACAAAAATGAGAAAAAGTGGGGAGGGCAGGTGGGGGATTTGGTTAGAGATATTAAAAGATCTATAAAAGGGCAAAATTCATTCAAATAAGATGCAATAGAGTAAATGAACTAAAAGCTTCAAGGGGTAATTTCTTGTTGTTCATTTGTACACAGAGCTGAAAGCTAAATAAATCCTCAGTAGGCAGAGATGAATGTCTGTTCATTGATGGCAGGTATCTGTGCAGCTCTGTTCACAAAAGACATGGCTGCAGACTTGCTAGTGTTTGCCTGTGCTGGCATAGAGCAAGCAGCAGGAATACCAACAAAACTACTTGTGCACATGTGGGATTAAATTAAGCGGCTCATGGAGCAACGAAAAATCAATGCAGGTTTTCAGAAAATTTCACCATCTTTTCCTCATACAGAATTTTTTAAAATATCCCAAAATTTAAAAAGAAGTATCCAAAGAGGATGAATACTGTGAAGAGAACATAAAACTGCATCTTGTCCAGACTGATCATACACTTAACATTTTATTTTCAGCTCACCAAAAAGATCTTATATCTGTGTCTTGGGAGCTGCTGTAGTTTGTGGAAACTTTCTTAAAATCATCAATGAAATACTCTAGATCCAAAAATATCTCTCATACTCCTATTCCTATGGAAAGTATCTTGCAAGTGCCATGCCAACAGTCCCAGTGGAATTGCAGTTGCCTCTAGTCTCAGATTAATGTAAGATTGGCCACACCAGCTCAAATGAAAAGATGATGCAGCCTAGCATCTTGCCTCTGATGGGGACCGATAGCAGATACCTTGCAAAGAATGTCAGAACAGAATCAACACAGAGCACATAAAAAGCTTATCTTGGGGCTTTACTGAACACCAGAAATGTGGAGGTCAAGAATATCAAAGACATGTATCAGTTTTGTGTTTATAATAAATTTTTCTGGATTGCTTTTCCACAAATTCATCTGTGACTGGTGTACACCTCAGTTACTATGAATATCATTGGACTGGACTCTGGTTCAAATGATGTTAAGAAATTTCTTGATCAACCACAACTTATTGGTAGGTTAGAAGAACTTGGAGCACCAAGCAGTTTTGTATATTGGTCTGTAAAACAAAAAACACAGAGTTGTTTTTTTTTCCCAGATAACATAACCTGGGGTATTTCAACCTTATCTCCATTTAGTCTTCTGAACAATGCTAATTTGTCAGTATTCTTCTGTGCACAAATCTGTTAGTCACTTAAGTATAGCTGCCCCTTATTAGCTCCTAAATATCACACTAAGTACTGTGATTAACATATAGCAAGAAAACTGTTTTGATGTTCCTCAGGTCCATTTTATTTCTATTTATTCAAAGGCCACTAAACTTCTCTTCAAAACTATAATTTCAGTATTTGATAAATTTTTCTTTTTGCTGAGAGGTCTTAACATTTTCACAAAAATAAGCCCTAAGCCATTCTTCTCTGGGGACTATTGATAATTTATAGAGGCAATTGCCTCTTTCACCTCATCCTGTGAAATCTGATCCAACAAAGCAGTGGAATCCTTAACTAGAACTCTAGGGAGCTGGATATTATCCAAACAAGTCTTAATCTGGGCAAGATCAATATTCGTTTTATTAAAAGCTCTCTGCAAATAATGTAACAAGGGAATATATCTAGGTTTTGGGGTGTTATTGTATTTTAATTGTTGTGTTATTATTACATCTTAATATCTAATTTACTTGCCATAAAGTTTTAAAAATAATAACAGGTTTCAGAGATGTAAGCAGATCTGATCTTTTAAGTATGTACTTCAAAGATCATCTACTATAGTGAAACATCGTTATTAATGGCTGCATGACTTGTCTACCTCCTTTGCAAATCAGATGAATCCTACTGAGAGTGCCAAATGCAAATGTTAAACTGCATTCTTTCTTCTCCATATGTGCCCAGCACTGATGTTGCTAGCATGATACCCTTGATCTGTAGGAATGACTATCTTTAGAGAAGCCATGCTGCTGAAGTGTGAAAAATATATGGTGTCATTTTGCTAGGATTACTCCCAGAATAATATTGCTGCTGACATTGACCATGGAAATCACTCCTAACAGGATAAGTCTACACTGTTGTTGACATATTTGCAGCTGTTTAATAAAAACCAAGTTAAAATAAGCATAAGCTATAAAACCAGACTGTTTTACTTTTTGCACAGTGTCATGAAATAGAAAGAAAGTAGATATTCCATTTTGTTCTGAAGTTACTAGAGTTACTAGAACTTTTGTTCTGGTAATATTTCATTAATAAGACACCAAAGAGTTCAGGCAATGCAAATGGTAGCACAGTCTCCCATTTTATTTTTAGCCTTAAAATATTGTAGTAATAAAACCTGTCATAATTAATTTCAACACTGAACCATAGATAACAGAGACAAAAAAGCCTTTAGAAGAATGGGATTTTCTGGTCCTCTCTTGAGGCCTATTGTAGGGACTGCATTTGTGAGGCTAGTTTCATWTTTTTTTTTTTCTTAAGAGAGACAAGACAGGTTTTCCTGTTATACATATTTCTCTGATCTGTTGTTATTTTTGCATTTCTAAGTACCATATCCCAGAGTAATGAATTTGGTCCCAAGGAAACAAACTGAACTTGGACGAAAATCGTCTCAATATTTCACCCAGAACTGGAACTGCCCCTGAAATTTTTGCTGACCTCTAACTGGAACCAAACAGGAACATTTTCAGTCACAGGTGAAATAAAGTTGGAACTAAAGAGAGAATGTGCTAGTTTGACTTCTTGTTTAGTATTTTTCTGCCAGCTAGTACTCAAGCTTACTCAAATGAACAAATTTCATACAAGAGAAATCAGTGGTAAAGCTATGGCCAAGGCTATAAAACAAGTTACCAGGAAGTCACGTGTTGTGGGTTCATAACACATCAGCAATGACACAGTAATTGTAAGTTCTTGCAGCAGAGAAACACTGAGGTAGTTTGATATCAGACAGGTAAGCTGCCTCATGTTCACCATAGTGCTGGATCATGGGTTAGCACAGTTGGATTGTGGGGTGGCATCCTCAGGTGGTACCACCCTGACCACTACTGTAGAACAGCTGACATAGCACTTGTTCACAGCATAGCTCACCTGAAGGCTCTGTTATTCAGTTGCCTACTCCCTCAAGCACCATTTCCTCAGCTTCTTGTTAGTAATGTAGGAAAGCTAGGGAAATACTATTCTGGAGTCAAAACCATTAATTCATAGGCATTTTGCTGTCTAAAATTTTTATCTCATAAAAGTATTTCAGTTTCTTCTCCTATGATAAATTCAATATCTAAAGTATTGTCAYTGATTGTTGGATGCTGTGTTACGGAAAATAATCCAGCCCCTCAAACCCTAATGCAATAAACTGTGATAGGACATTTCTTAGGAAGGGGCACTGTTGTCTTTAGGTAGAACTTTATTGCCCCTTTTGCTAAGTAATCTGAAATCATTAGATCCTCCTAAATGGAGGATAAATAAAGCTGTTTTCTTAGCAAAGTTACATATGAGACAAGGGCATGCTGATAAAATCCATGGTTAGGTGGAAAGGATAGTGCAGACTGTGATAGGAGCTTTTTAGTTTTAAAAGCAGCTCTACAGATGATTTTGGTAACTACTTTCCTGTGACTTATAGTAAAAGCAGAAACATCAATCACTTGACAGAATGACTCCTTCTACTTTCATTTTCCTACCTTATCCCATAGCATTTTGCAGATACAATACACCAGCAAACCAAAACTACATTTGTTGTTCCCACTGCAATGTGGGGAGGGACTGCAGAAACCCAAGTTTTCTTATGCTGTTCTAATTTATACTGTCTGCACTGAAGAATTTATTTCAAAGAAGCTTATGTCCAGAATAATTCCTGAGCACTACAGACTACCATGCATACATGTAAATTAACCGGAATGAAGAAATTGTTTTATCAGTCCTGGCTCCATCAAAGATGAAATACCTGGAAATAAGGAAGACAAGTAGAATAATTTCAAGAAGCTCTTCATGTTAGTGAAGTTGAAGATAATTTGAAGATGGTTTTATTTTTCATAATAACATTTACAACAACTGCTTTTTCAAATTAATTTTTTTTCTTGCACACATTACTCTGCTTGACTTAAATGGAAATGTTGTTATTGAAACGTGAACAATGATGCACTCTAGTTAAAAATGAAACTTCTGGGTTATATGTTTTTAAACAGAGAATACAAATAAAACCAACATTTTAGAAGTTTGTCACAGAAGGGTTTTTATAAATCTGAAACCAGATCAGGAACAAAACCTTAGACTCAAAATTAACCTTTGGTGAGAAAATTTGAACCAGCCTTTCATGATTGTTGTTGCTCAGCAAATTCTAACAAGCATAATACAAAGCCACCATCCATTCTGAAACAGAGCACAACCTGAAGTATTATATAGCTCCTGGGAAAATGTGCGAGGACCTCATCTGACATAAGCTGGTCAGAGTTGCAAGCATCAAAAAGTACGTATAGCATAGACAAAAAGATGTTGATGATGGCTTTGGTGAATCCCTTCATATAATCTTTGTGGCAGAAGATGAATGGACTGTTCATCTGAGGGGAAACTGGACATTCATTACTTTAGTATGGAAACTGGTACATGAGTATTGCAGTAAGTCCTAACACTGGAAAACATGAAGATGTAGTGAAAGGCAAATAGATAAAATTTGGGATTGAGGAAAATGAGCTAACCCTAAAAAAAAAAAGAAAAAGTAAAGTAGGCATATAGGTCATGAAGGTGAATTCAGAAAAAGGAGTCATGAGATGATGAAAAGCTTGATGGTGTCTTTTAAGAGAAACTTACACTACTGATGTAGCAGAGCAGAAGTGGAAGGCTCAATTCATCCCATCATCTGTGCATTTAAGCAACCTTCACTTGTCCTAAGGGAGAAATTAAAGGAGAATCATAACTGAGCTATGACTACAAGACTTATATTGCAAGATCATTGGTTTTGGTCACTTTAGGAAAAAAGAAATAAAAAAGACAAAAGGAACCATTCACTTACATTTTAACCAAGGCAACATACATGAATGTATGAAAATACATTTTACTAATTACAAGGGGGAAAATGCTATGAGATATGGCTGTTGCTAAATAATTTTTCTGCTTGATTGATGAGCAACTTCTGATAGAGACACCTAGACAAACAGGGGACATTTATAAACGCTTATACTTTGAGACATCTCCTTAAACTGACATCTGAGCTGTGCTCACTTTGTAGTATGGAAAAATACAATTAATTTTGGTGATAAAAATGCCACCACAGTTTACATAAGTTAACTTTTAGTCCAGGGGGAAAAAGCAGATTAACATGACCAGAAAAGCATGAGGAGTGGACTGAACTATAATTGCTTGGTTAAAGATAAAATAACAAAGGTAATGTCCATAAAATGAAAATGGTGTGGCTGGAACAGAAGACAACAGGGCAAGATATTCAAGTGCGTTGTTCTCACATGCACTGCAGTGACTTAACAGACGAGAAAGGGAGAAAAGATTTGGCAGTAAGAAGACTCAAATAATTGTATTTGTGCTCAATCTAAGTGATGACATAGGATTAAAGCACATGTCTACAAAGATGTCCAGTGAGCATAAGGGCTAAGTATCTAAAAATAAGGACTAAGAAACTGAGGTTGTTAATTATAAAGGACCTATTCCTGAGGCAGGAAAACAGTATGTACAAAAATTAGGAAGATATTTGATATTTTTTCAAATAACACAAGCAAATATATCACACTTGCTAACATAAGCTAAGTATCGGTATGCTCCAGCAGAGAAGGAAACTTCAGCAGTAATATGTGGATGTAAAAAGATCCTTTCTTTAAATATGTTGAAATGCACCACGGACCACTTGTTACAGCCGCCAAAAGGAAGCTGGAGTATCCCCTTTCCCAAGAATACAGATTTTATTTTTCTGTATAACTTATGATTTGTAAATTGAATATAAATTTCAGTGCACTTTGATGATTGCAGCTGCCTACTTTGAAATATTTCTCAAATTTTAATGGAGTACAGGCCAGATCTAGGCAATCAATGTATTGATTTGATTTTTAAAAAGTCTGCTTTTAGGCAAAATGCGGACTACATTAGCCAGAGTAAAAGTTCAGGAGGGCATGGAGGATTTTAAACCACAACAGCAAGAGCATATATCCAGAACCTCTCCCAGACAGGTAGGGAGCTTTCCAAGTAGAAATTTGTTTACAAATATCAGGATAGTGATTCAGAAAAATGTGATAGAAGACAGACTACTTCCATTTGGGACCTGAAAAATGTGAGTAGAGGAGCTTACATGCCAGATTTATTTGAGTTAGCTCTGGCCTACCTGATAGCAGTATCTGTCAGGAGGGTATAATTCAGTGGGTGTGAGTTTAAATGGCTTGCAGTGAAGATTAGTTTCATGGCAACAGACAGATTCTGGATGAGGGGTCACATTTGAGACAAGAATCAATAACGAACCAAAGGCATTAATCCTTTTTGTGTGGTTGTGGAACATGTGAGTGGGAAGCTATAAGTTTTATATGAAATGTATGATTCAATGTATTAAAAAACTGACTTATTTGAACACAGTCCCTCCAGGCAGAAGGTTGTGGTTTTCCTCACAGTAAGCTAATCATTGAGGAATAGTTTAGTTAAGGACTAAGTCAGTCAATAGGTGAAGCAGCCAGACCCCTAATTTTACATTGTGAAAACAAATGATCTTAACTTCTGCCAGCAGTAGTTCTCACATTTCAAGGAAGACCACAGGGCAAAGCAACAGTGCAAGCCATGCCAGAGGTCAATTAAATACAGCTTGTCAGTTCTCTAAGGGCTTGTGTTTGAGTGCCTGGAAGAGTGTTGCATATAAAAGTAGATGGAAATGTGTAACAAATTTGCTTGGGGAAGGATGTCTATCACTAGCTCAGTTTTAGGAGAGAAGATGCTGGAGCAGGGATGTGAGAAGTTCAAGGTCCATCAGGCAGCTGAAGTCTGAACTGGGTTCTCAGTGAGAAAGTGTTAGGCAAGCACCCTGAACACCCTATTTATTACACCATTAGCCTCCTAAACCTTCTTCTTGATTGCCCTAGGAAAGGAAATTTTATTTTAGTTATATTATCAATATTATTCCTAGGGAGAGTTTGTCCCTAGAGGAATTGTATTTTATGTGCATTTCACTAATGTTCTTAAATGTGTCATATTCCTTTATGTATTTCCCCCTTCACTGTACTTGCAACTTCAGTTAGTTAGTTATCTGTAAGAATGATTAATATGCCATCTATCCTCTTCTTTCAGAATATGAATAGAAATGTTAAATCAGAATGGACCCAATACAAATTTCAGAAGTGTGGGAGAGCTCACCTAAAACAATGTCCCTCCATTTAAAATTACTTTACATTAACCATCTTTGAACCACTACTCATATTACAATATGCTCCTCCAGACTCATTTTGTTTAATTTTATAAGCCTAATTTTGTGACACATATTGTGTAAAAAGATCTACGTAAGTCAAGTTATACTTGGCTCATTTAGTTCCCTTTGTTAACTGATAATGTAATATTATTCAAAGTCATTCAAATTTACTTTCCATTTTTATACTTCAAATGTTTGCACTGGCTATTATTCTTGACTTTGTTGTTAAYCTTTGAATGCTCATAGATCTTCTTTCCTAATATTTGTTTCAGTATTTTGTTAGGGAGATAATTTCTCATTCTCTTCTTTGTCCTATTCGTTCTCTGCCTGATGCTCTTTCTCTCCCATAGTGACTGTTTAATGCTTTTTGCCCTGTAATGAATTCTGCCTGGAGACATAGGAACCAAACCTCCAAGCAGACTTTGCACAGCTTCACAGAATTCAGTGAAAAGTGTTGACAAATACTCCATCATATGAAGTCCTGGAATAGAGTCTCAAGAGATTATACTGAGAAACAGTCTGATTTCTGACCAGGTCACCAGCGTCTCTATAATTTGATCAGCAAACCAGCACAGAGGAGTATTTCTGCCCTGTCAGAGGGACAGCCTGAGAGTGGGCCTTATACAATATGGTGGAGAAGGAGTGACTTAGTCTCTTCCAGAGACTCAATTTTGCTGTCAGTCCACCAAAAGGTGCAACTTAGCTTAGTCTCTTCCAGAGACTCAATTTTGCTGTCAGTCCACCAAAAGGTGCAACTTAGCATCATCCTCTCCAAGGGAATATGGTATGTAAACCACAGTCTGTTTTATAAGCAATCTGCAAATCCAATTTTCAAACTAACCTTGATTTATTGGGGATTGCATTGAATGGAAAAGTAAACCCCRTCTTGTCTTCTTACTTGTGTTCACTTCAACGTTTCTCTTCTAGCTCTGTCCCTGAGTCTAGAACACACTCTGTTTGTGTTCTGGGACTGTTTAGAGCATGCTGGAGACAAGACAAGAATTACATTGCCTAACTCTACTTTAAATATTCAACATTCCTAAAAGTTAATCTAGGTTTCTAAAAGTTGACGGGTATGTGATTGCATTGTTGTGTCCTTCAAAGACCTTGAGAAACTACTGAGAATAGGGAGGTTAACAGTTTCAATTTTGTTTTAATGAGATACTGCAGCCTTGAGAAGCTGTAGAGATAAGGAGAGAAATAACTACAAAATAAATGAGAAAAGGCAGAGATGTAACAGAGAACTAGGAGATACAAGACTCTTTACAAGTGAAAGGCTTGGGGAATATGCTGTGGGGAATAAAATAAGGAACAGTCAAAGAGAAAGATCTCATCTTTGTATTGCACATTTCTATTTTTGTAAATCAGTGATAGTCATAAAAAGGGTGCATTGGGATCACCATCTGTTTCTGAGATCAGATTATGGTAACACAAAGTGGAATGCTGTTCAGTAAGACTGGGTGAATGATTTGAAAATATGCTGAGCTGTTGCTGCATCACTCTTCAAAGTGAAAGTCAGATTAGAAGTAGAAAGGAGACTGCGCAACATTTGGTTGTCCCAGAGTCCCTGCAAGGAGCTTTCACAAAACTTTGTCACTAGTTTGTGATGAACCTGGTGCTCTGAAGCTCGCATGTTTGCAAACCAGATGATTGATGAAAGCTGTGGTCTTTTAATTTGTTTTCGAACTATTTAAAATAAAGACCAAACAACATGACAACAATATTAATTTTGATTTTTGGAAATGTTTGGGTTCTTCTGCCTGTAAGACTGCACTTTTTAAAAGTTGCAATCCTATTCTGAGATTGACACTATTTGTGACTCTGTCCAACATCTGCTTCTGAGGAAACAAATACCGCAAAACTTTTGAACATCTCATCTGAGAGTGCTACAATTCTACGGTAAACTCAGGAGAAAGATTGGAAAAAAGTATTAAAATAACTGAAATTCCTTGTCATAGACTTAAAAAATATCAGGTTGATTTCTGAGTTTGTGTTTCTCAAACAGMAAGTGTAATCATTACATAATGTAAAATGCTTACACCAGTTCTCAGCACAAAGAACTGTCATCCTGCACAATTACTTTTGCTAATAAGTAAAATTGGTTTGAATGGAATTATATTGCTTTAGATTGGTAATGCAAAATGTATTTTTTTACTGTAGGTGAAAAATTCTGTTAATAATTTTACCTTTACTCTGGGTAGATCCTTTCTTCCTGCTCTAAGGCTGTAGAAGATTGTGTTTTCTCAAAAGTCAGGTTCTCCCTTGTAAATGCATTTTTTAATACAGATTTTTTTTTTTAAAAAGGAAATTTTCAATCAAAATAACTTGCTCAGAATGTATAATTTGATAATCAGGGTAGTTGTCCAGCCCTTGAGGGTGGATGATTTTACTCTCTGTGTGAAATTGTGTTGAAAAAATATCCACCAGTTGGTGCAAAGTTTCCTGTTCCAGAGGCAAAATATATGTTTTTATGAGTCTGCTGTCTAAGTCAAATCTGGTGGAGATGATTTAATAGAAGCAGATAGAGGGAAAAAGTGAAACTGCTTAATTGCCTTTTCATTTTGATTGTAGCACTGTATCAAGAGGCCCTCCAGCACACATTTTTTTGTCTCTCTAGGCAAGCACAGCTGTGAACTGGGCTTCCAGATCCAACTGGAATTGAGATATGAATGGGAGAAAGAGGTAAGAGCTGCTTTGCCTTGGCTTAGCTTTCTGAACTGCAGCTTCTGTTGCCTGACTCTCCATTGCTCAGGAGATGCTGACTCTCTGTGATGTTGCCAGCCTTCCCAGGAACTTCAAAAACTTCTTTCTTCAGTCGTTGCAGCTGGGCTGGGTGTTTCTATATTACAATGATTTCAAGTCTGCCAAGAAAGTGACTGATTTGGAATCTTTTTTTTTTTTGATGTGTGGGAGTAATGGCCTGCAAATTTTAGATTTGCTGTTGATGGTATTTGTTGTCCAGTAGAAGTTGTACTAAGCTGAAAACAGATTAGTTTTGCATTTTGTTAGGAAGTTACTCACCTTAAATAAAACATCAAAGTGTTTTTTACAAAAGCATGAATTGTGCTAACTTGTTAACTCTTAATTTGGAAAGATGTAATTTAAGGTACTTCTTTGACATGAAAAAAACCCCAAACATTATAGAAATTTCAAGAGAAGGAAATAGATTTAAACATATGTTGTGATTTAACCCCAGCCAGCAACTAAGCACCACACCACCACCACTTGCTCACTACCCCCTGGTGGGATGGGGGATAGAATCAGAAGAGTAAAAGTGAGAAAACTTATGGGTTGACATAAAGACAGTTCAATAAGTAAATCAAAAGCCGCGCATGCAAGCAAAGCAAAACAAGGAATTAATTCACTACTTCCCCTCGGCAGGCAGGTGTTCAACCATCCCCAGGACAGCAGGGCTCCATCACGCGTAACGGTGACTTGGGAAGGCAAACACCATCACTCCGAACGTCCCCCMCTTCCTTCTTCTTCCCCCAGCTTTATATGCCGAGCATGACGTCATATGGTATGGAATGTCCCTTTGGTCAGTTGGGGTCAGCTGTCCCAGCTGTCTCCCCTCCGAACTCCTTGTGTACCCCCAGCCTACTTGCTGGTGGGGTGGGGTGAGAAGCAGAAAAGGCCTTGACTCTGTGTAAGCACTGCTCAGCAGTAACTAAAACATCTCTGTATTAACACTGTTTTCAACACAAATCCAAAACATAGCCTCATACTAGCTTCTATGAAGAAAATTAACAGTAACCCAGCCAAAACCAGCACAACATGCTAAATTAATAAAAAATAAAGAATTGACGTAGAGGAAAAATGAAAAAGTTAACAGGAATATGTGGTTAAAGCTGGGTGAAATTAGTTCCACAAACAACAAATTGACTGAAAATACACAGCTGAAAGATATAGGAGCTATTAGGTACGAAGGGGGAAGGGGAYAGAGCCACGCTCGAGAGAGATGAGTCTAGGGGTGGTGTGCCAATCTTGGGGGTGAGGTCGATAGCCCGGCTCAAGTGCATCTACACCAATGCACGCAGCATGGG
>JASVER010000059.1:5938780-5949861 GCA_030449065.1 Oceanodroma leucorhoa | reverse complement strand
AAAAATTCTTCACTGAAAGGGTAGTCAGGCATTGGAACAGGCTGCCCAGGGAAGTGGTGGAGTCACCATCCCTGGAGGTGTTCAAAAAACGTGTGGATGTGGTGCTTTGGGACATGGTTTAGTGGGCATGGTGGTGTTAGGTTGATGGTTGGACTCGATGATCTTAGAGGTCTTTTCCAATCTTAATGATTCTATGATTCTATGATTCTATGATTCTGTTCACCAATGTGAATCCAGAAGCAGTTCATCTACGAAAAACAGTCAGAAAGATATGTAAACTACTCATTTCAAAATCAGCCTAAGATATAAAAGTGTAAAAAAGGTGTTAAGAAATCACACATGTAGTAAGTTTTGTGTTTAACATGAGGAGAGTCTTGGGAGATTCAAAATAAAGCTGGGTTTTGTGGTTTTTGTTGTCTTATTTTTTGCTGAAAAACATGAAGCATAATTTTTTGGGACAACTGGGAAAAGATTTTTCTTTTCCTCAGTTTTAAGTTGAACAACCCACCTAAAAGTCCATTATTCACGTCACTCTTGTTGCTTTAGAAAGGACTTTCCTATCATGAAAGCGTGTTCTGTTGTTCCTTTTCCTGCTCCAGCTTCCTTTACCTCTGTGTATCCCTTCCACTGAGTTCCTCTTTGTCTGATAACTCCCTTAGCAATCTCCTCCAGTGATCAAAGTCTCCTATCTGGTGATCTGTTGCTTAGTTACATCCCCCTAGAATGAAACTTTGAAGACCTGGCTTGCTTTGGCAAAGGGACAGGTATCTTACCCTTTAAGGCTGCTCCATTTGAATAGGTGATCATCAAAGATTAGTAACCCTCATTGTACGGCATTTCCACAGAATTAGAGGTATTTCTTGTCACATCCTCTGGAATTATCCCTTTATGGAGAGAAAAGTTAGTATAGAATGTGATTGCATCCTATATTCAAGGTATTTTTGAAGTCTGCCTCATGTTTACAAAGTCAATTTCTAAAGGAAATGGAAGGAATAATTTCTAGATGTACAGCCTCCATAAATTGTCATATAAATTTATATCAAAAGCCCTTCTATACAAGGATTAAGACACTTTAAATCTTTTTTTCTGTGTTTTAATTTCCACTTACTAAACAAATTTGCTGTTTAATACAGAAGATTTGTAGAAATACAGAATTTTTGAATTCTTAAAAAATAGGGAAAGAAATAATCTTTACATCATATAGAAGCACTTTGCTATACTTTGGGATTTTTTTCAATCTGTTTATTCTGCATGCAGGATTTAATACTTTCAATACAATGTTTTAAGAAATTATGCTCTGATGATAAAGTGTCTTTCCATATCTAGCACAGATGACAACAAATCACTGGAAATGCTTTATGGCACTGCTCCCAAAGGAAAAAAAAATGGCACTTCAAGTAGGCTATTCTATCCCCATAGTAATAAATTAAAAATAAGGAAAATATTTTACAATTTTAGTACTTGAGGGAGATTTTTTCCTTTAATCTGCCAGAACTGTTCCTTGCAGATTAGTTTTGTATAAAATACTGATATTTTGGTGGGTTTTCCTTCACAGATATTTTCTGTCATCAACATTGGCTTCTTAATCTCTATCTATCTGAGTTGGTAATCCATTGCTTCAGATGCCACTCTTGCTCTCCACAAGAGACTTCCAAAGGAGGAATTGGGGCTGTATCTATACTTCACGGCAATTTTATTTGCCTCTTAACAGTATTGGCCCGTTGGTAGATCAACTGAACTGTATGTGCACTGTGGGAGAAGTATGTGAGGAGAATGCACTTGAAGGTAGTCTCATATCTATCTATGCAATGTTTTATTAGTTTAAATGCAGTATCATTCAAATAAATGCAGTGTCATTCAAATTAACCTACTTGCCCAGAAAAAGGGAAATAAATTCTTTTTCGGCAAAGTAAGCGTTAATCAAGAATTCCGTCCATGAACATCTGGTGGAAATAAAAGTGATCCTTAAACTTGAAGATATTGTCCCTGCTCTGCCTCAAAATTACAGAGCAAAAGAGTTTTGAGTGGTTCAGTGGAGCTAATCCAAGTGCACAAATAACTTTGAACAGGTTTGCATTTACTTTGATGACTCGAGTTCAGAAAATCATAGGAGATCTACAATGAATGCTCAGGAAAATCTATGCTAGACATATGCAGACTAACTATACAGCACTTTGCAATCATTTTYCTTTTTTTAAAACAATGTGTATGAGAGAGTGGTGCAATGGAAATCTTATTCCAGCTTTGCTCCCTGACATTATTTTCATGCCTTACTTTTGGAAATGTGTTGTGGGACACTTACCACCATTTTCATCTCTTATGAATCTCCACATTGTCATTATTGATGTTTTTGATAAACCCTGCTGGATGTACAGGACCCAGTACAGCAGACTTCCCAGAGAAAAATCATTCAGCATTCAGATCTGAACATTGAGTGTGTTTTTTGGATCAGAGTTGACCTAAACTGTACCAAAACAGCTCCCATCACCTTCTTGTTAAGCATCTTTCATGCTAAAAAAGGAAATAAAAATCTGTTCTCTGATATCTTTTTATTACCCGAGAGCAACAAGCTTTACTCTTGATTTTAATGTATTTATCCTAACTAAACACAGTTGCATTGACATCCAGACAGTAGCATCTATGTAAGCCATCTGAGATCAGAATCAGGAGTTCAGTACTGGAAATTGCAGATGTTTCTTTATTCAGTGGAGTCTTTTTGAGGAGCCTAGTGATGCTGGGTTTGGCTAATTACGAAGATCTATTCAGGTGATTCCAGACTGCCTGTATGCTCTCACACTAATGTGTGCTCCCATATTAATGGACTAAAAAAAATGTTAGTCATTGTTTTAAATGAAAACCTTTTCAGATTACCAGGAAAAGACACTCATCAAGGTATTTAATTAGAAATATTTCTTTGGCCTTCTTGCCATTAGACTTCAAAGGATTTTCTAGAAATAATTTCAGGGTATCTAAATCACTTTACATTCAAAAAAGCAATATGATTTTGAATACACAATTCTTTAGTAAAGCTTTCAATTTACAAATTAATATAATATTTTCCTATGAATTTATTTCTTGAATATTCTGTAAGAGATCCTGTACTTATGTTGTATGCTATCCAACTTATATTTAAAACACTTTTCCATCCCTGTGAGGAAGGGATACAGTGTATGTAAGGTTATGTGGTAAAAGCTCCTCCACTCAGCCCCAGAAAGAAGACAGAGACAAAGTTGGGGGGACACTCAGTATGCTGACCTGGCTGCTCCCAGTCCCATCACAGGAGCAATCAGCCCATCAAAGGCCCATCTACACCAGCCCAGGGGAGCAGAGAGGCCCAAGGGCAGGCAGAAACCCAAATTAGGGACTCAGAGAAGGGGACTCGCTGTCCGGGCTTCTTCCAAGGCTGTTCCAGGAGAACTTCAGCTCCATGATCCAGGTGGGAAACCATCAAGATGAGTCAACAGGAGCAACCCTCTGGACCACCTTTCTCCCTGAAGGGGGTCATTGCCCAGGGGTATGGGACATGGTATAGGATGCAGAGGAAGAACATTCTGGGATTGCCCAGGACTTCTTACAGGATGTTTAGGGGAGGAAGCAAAGGCAAGGAAAGGGATAGGTCTTGATGATTTGGTGAGGAACAAGTGTGGAAAACAGCAGGATAAGGAGCTAAAAAGGGCTGGTTGCTTGCAGACTGGTCAGTCCTCTTGACCAGCCATGCCCTGCACCTGGTCAGAGCAGCCTGTCCTGTCTTCTCATCAAACTCCATTGTCAATTATTGTCCTGTCTGCGGGGCTCTCTCATGTGTGCGTGTGTGTGTCTGGGGCTCCCAGAGCAGCCCCTGGAGTGGGACCAGGGCTTGGAGGCCCGTGTGTCCATGGTGGCAGCAGCTGGAGCAGGAGCGGGTGTACGAGTGCGTGTGTGAGCGCTGGCGAGTGGATCAGGCCGCGGGCACTGTTTGTGTTTGTGTGAGTGCCGAGTGTGCCTGTGTGTGCTGATCTGTGTGGCTGGCRGTGTGTGTTTATGCGTGGGGTGCACAGGCGTGCGCGTGCGTGCCTGTGTGCACCCGTGTGCGTGTGCCTGAACGCGCGCTCAGCCTCGCTGCTGATGGGACCCGAGGGTGCAGAGCTGTGGCAGCCTTGCCAGTTCTAGCCCCCTACCTATCAGTTTATTGATTCACTCTTAGGTTAAAGGAGTTAGWTCTCTAACTCTCATCATCTTCATGCTTTCATACCTATTATATTTATGTGGTTTAGTATGAGATTCATTGCACTTGACTGTAGCCACCTAAGAGATTATGCATCTAGCCTCTGCTGTTTGTCTAGCCCTCCTGTTGTAGTCATTGAAGAGGGAATAGTACCACGGCATGGAGAGTGTGCCTAAGGTAGATGGGGTGAATCACCCTGAAGGGACCTCTTTACTTCCATTGACTAGAGAGGGCTCTTAAATTATAACCTTAGACTAGATATGGAATTTTTAGATGGCTAAAGTAACATGAATTTAATACTTAGTAACTTGAAGTGATAAACAGCATTTTGATGTTATAATCAGTAATTTGAAATTATGGGACAGATCTTCCTTTCTGTGTTTGCAGACAGAATGAGATTAGATCTGATTAAGAGGAAGCCACATGGGCCTTTTTGTCTTGCTCTCCTTGTCTCACAAGTCCCTTGTCCTTGAAAATAAATCTTTATTAATGAAAGAAGATAGCAATGAGACTGTGAAAATCTAAGAGAAAGGCCAAATTCTGTAACCTCTCCCCTTCCCTTATTCACAAAAAAGGAAAAAAAAAAGTAAAAAATACCAATTTTGTAAATTTCTGCTTTCCTGTGGAGACCTTTATTTCTGTTTTGACAAACAGAATGTTATGGTCAGCCAGAGACAAATTATGAGAGCAAAGACTGCACAAGAGCCACACTGCCTTTGTAGATAATATGTGTATGAAGATTCAAGGACTTTGCATTTGATGATGCATTGATTTCAGTTTGCCTAGTAGAAAAGTATAATTTAGCATCACTGGAGATTCTAAGGTCAAGAAGTCCTTGGAACAAAGAATTCCAGTGTTTCAGCCCTCTTATGAACTAGGGTTGTCTAGACAATAATGGAGAATATTAGCTACAATGTCTAAATTAGGATTGCTGTTTAGGTGTTGTAGCTGTGTAGTTTAGACACTTACTATAAGAATCAGATTCTGGAAGCCTTGGATAAGAAGTAGTCTGATTAACTTACCACTTTCAGTAATTTAAGCACAATAGTTGTTATATTGCTGACATTGTATCCCATAGTCTTGATAGTCTAATCACTTTCTCTTCAGAGAAAAATCCATCATGATTGCAGGAAAATTTTGAGCTAGTGTGCTACACACTGTCTTACTCTGACATTTCTGGAAAATAAAGAAAAAAAAAATAAGTGTGAATTTACTATAATCTCAGAAACCTATAAAGATTTTTATTAGGCATGAGACATTTGGTCATGTTTTTCTTGAAAGCAGATAATTTGTGCATAGATTTATTATTCTGTCTTAATATTTTTGACAGCCTTTTCTAGTCATCACCTTGAAGTTTTGTTGCCTCTACAAAGGCAGCAAAACATAAGAAAGATCTTTTGTGGGCTCCTTACACCCCTTCACTGTCTCAATTTCAGGTTGGCTGTTTGGTGTCTTTCTTTAACTTTCCTTTTATTGTCCAGCTACTGACCACTTCATTTCAAAAACCGTAATTTCACTGCTTTACTTAACACATTACCAGAGGAAACATCCCATTTTGATAAGTTTTACAGTCTGAGTCAAATGAATAATCTTTCCAAATCCATTTTCTTCTGTGCTGCAATTTATTAGTTCCTAATACTGTGATCCATGGCTCATCATTGGATAGGATATCATCTCCATAGGTAGAACAAATCACTATCCTAAATTATTTGTGTATCATCTCTAATGACTATAAATAGGGTTGAGAAAATTATGCTGGACTAAAAAGTCCAACTTTTAGACAGCTAATAGAAAGCATAATGAAGGCTATCCCACCCTAATAGAGATGTCTAGGCTTTCTCTACTGGAAATATACAGTCACCTTCAGAGTCTTCAGAAGCAAATTTTCTCCACCTATCTCAAGTTGTTTTAGGATAGGATGAATCATCTTCCTTAGGTATTCACCACGTTTAATTCACCAAAGAGTAGTGTATTAATTTAGACCAGATATCTAACTTTTAGATGACTAAAGTTAGATTAACTGAGTCCCACCAAAGCATTTCTACCTTTGCTGAAAGAGTCTATGCATGAATCAAGCTCCAGACATTGATTCTTCACATTATCTTAGTTAGCTTTTTCTCTTGCAACATGCTTTTAGTGGCTTTTAGTCTAACTTTCATAGATGTTACTTTGGTGTAGATTAGATCACAATCACATTCAACAATAATAGCAAAATGTGGGGAAAAGCATGCTTTCAAGTGGCTTGGCTATTTGGAGACTATGATAAATTGGGTTTACAAATGAAACCACTTTACAAGTGAGGAAGCCATTGTTGCTGGTGCTAGTGCTTAAAGAAAGCAGTGGAGTTTTTCCACTGAATTGATTACAGAAAATAAATTTTGTTCCAATAGATGTGCCAGGACACAAACACAGAAATATAAAGAGCTCTGCACCATGTCAATGAAAGTATGGTCAAGGTATATGTCTATAAAATCATCTAAGTGCTATTCTAAAGCTTATAATGATGCAGAAAACTGTAGTGTATTAGAAGTTAAAACTACTACTCTTGATGGTGTCCGACATTCAATATTTCCAGCAAACACTGTAAGGTTAGATAATCAGATAACTTGTATGGCTCGCAGAAGAGCATATGCTTTGATAAACCTACTCTCCTTTCCCTAAATCATGCATGTTCATGATAATGATCTGTAATTTCAAGTCTTTACAAAAGAACAATGTTGATGTTCATGCTCATTAATATACTAGGATTTATTTTTAGCAAAAGATACGATCCTGTACAATTTTGCATAAAAATGTGCACCTGCAAAACACAAAAGCACACCAACCTGGTTGGTTTCTACGTATTTATTTTGCTCTAATAGAAGCTCAATAAATGTATTTACAAGAAAATGACTGATTGAAACAAGGAAGTCACGGGAGGGCTTTGAATATGATGATTTCTATGAGTAGATGATGGCTATTTCAATGTTCAGAAGTTTAATTTTAGGGTTCAATTCCGTGTCTTCTGTAGAAAGTCTGATAATTCACCTACACGTACCAGAAAAATATTAGATCAACTCAAATAAATGGAATCTTAGATAAGCAAGATTATTTTTACTATGCTTGATAGTCATACTTCATAACGTAACCACAATTTGAATTACAATTTGAAGAACAATTTTTCTAATTTGTGAGATATGTCCATATGTTTTAACTGAACATTAAAATCAACAAGGCATGTCTTACACACCGCTCTCCTAATACTTTGATTCCTTTCAGCTGACAAGATCTGAAATACAAGGTGGGAAACTCCAGAATACTTCTAGAGGTACTGTTTGTATCATATTGTTCTTTTGTTATCCTATTGAATGATGAGTGAAAACAACTTTGACCATGGCAGGTTGGATTTCTCTTGTGTGTCATATCATTCTCAGATGATAAAATGACACTTAATTTCACTGAAACCATAGAGAATTGACACTTTCCAGCCTACTCTGGTGCACCTTGTTCACAATGCTCAGTGGAGCTCTGAGGACTGAGTTGACCCCAAGACTTGTTTACAAAAAGTTCCCAAACTGCAGCCTGGGAAACATGGAATAACAACAGAGCACACTGAAATTCTATTAGCCAATATTGCAATTAGTGCATTACCGCTGGGGAAGAGACATAGTTGCTTAAAGAAAAGTCATAGTGATAGCATTGTCATTATAGGACATGGAAACATGAATTGTCCTCGTTTGTCAGTATGTGAGATACTGGGAGCAGTCTGCTTTGTGTGTGACTCTTTTGGGTTTCAGTGTTGCTCTGTCAAGCATAGCCTGCTGTCTTCTGTTTGGAAATAGATGCTGGATTAGAAATATCTATTTGATTTCTATATATTCAATCATTGGTTAAAAAGATCAAATTACATCATCAGCTAACACTATAATGTCTTTTGCCAGGAAATCTAAAATCCAAATAAATTGGGCATCACAGCATTTACTGCTCTGTTTACACCCTAGAAGGCAGTGCTTTCACTTATAATAGTACTCCAAAATTCCCAAATATATTTCAGATTCCATTTGTGTTTCTTGAACCCATAAGTCTGTTTGGGAGACGTGATTGCTCACGTATCCATCCAATTCACACACATATACATGAAAAAGTCTTTCCTTACCTTCTTCACGAAACTTTGTGCAAATCTATTATTAATCTACAAGATTGCTTGTACAGCAATGCACGCAGTATGAGAAACAAACAGGATGAACTGGAAGCATTGGTTCACTCCCAGAGCTGTGATGTCATTGGTATTAGCGAGACTTGGTGGAACGAGTCCTATGACTGGAGTGCTGGGATTGAGAGGGGATAGGCAGGGCAGGCGARGTGGTGAAGTTGCATGTAAGGGAGAGGTTTGACTGTACAGCCTTTACAGACAGGGATGAAATGGTTGAGAGCCTCTGGGTGAGGATTAGGGAGATATAAAACAAAGCAGATGTCTTTGAGGGTGTCTGTTATCCATCACCCAGCCAGGATGATAGCACTGATGAATTATTCTATAGGCAATTAGGAGGAATCTCTGGATCGGTAGCCCTTGTCCTTATGGGAGATTTCAATCTCCCAGACATCAATTGGGAATACCATACTGCTGTGACAAGCGAGTCTGTGAAATTCCTGAAGCGTGTTGAAGATAATTTCTTGTCACAAGTACTCAGTGAGCTAACTAGGAAAGATGCTCTGCTAAACTTGTTATTTGTGAATAGAGGAGGACTCATGGGAGATGTAATGGTAGATGGCTGTCCTGGCCACAGTGATCACAAAATGGTTGAGTCTGAAATCTTTGGTGTAATGAGAAAAAAGTTCAGCAGACTTGCCACCCTGGATTTCAAGAGAGTAAATTTTAAGCTACCCAGGGAKCTACTTAGCAGTGTCCCATGGGAATCTGCTTTTGAGGGCTTAGGGGTCCATGAGTGCTGGTCAGTTTTTAAGAATCACCTTTTAAAAGCATAGGAGCAGGCAATCCTGTTGTGTCGTAAGTCAAGCAAGCAGGGCAGAAGCCCAGCTTGGCTGAACAGGGAACTCCTCGTGGAGCTCAAGGGGAAAAAGGAATTGTACGATCTCTGGAAGCAAGGTCAGGCTTGGCAAGAAGATTACAGAGATGTGGTTCACATATGCAGGGAGAAAACACGTAAGGCCAAAGCTCAGCTAGAGTTGAAATGTACCCGTGTTGTGTCAGACAACAAAAAAGGCTTTTTTAAGTATGTTAATAGCAAGAGGAGGTCTAAGAAAAACATTGGACCAATACTTGATGGTCACCTGACAAATAGGGCTGAAGAAAAAGCAGAGGCATTCAATGATTTTTTTGCTTCAGTCTTTAATACTAATGATAGACCTTGGGCTGCCTGGTCCTCTGAGTTGGAGGACCACAACGGCGGGAACGGTGACTTCTRTCTGGGGACACTGAAATTGTAATGGACCAGTTGTACCAGCTGAATGTTCCTAAATCCATGGGGCCTGGTGGGTTTTATCCTAGAGTGCTGAAGGAGTTAGCGGATGTTATAGCAGGACCCGAGGCGAGGTGAGCAGCTCTGGTGCTGGCACAATCTGCAGCGGAGCACTCTAGCATGGTGTACAGGGGGTTTTCCTGAACTGGGGGAACCTCAGGGGGAGCTGGGAGAGCCGCCAGGAGCCTGCAGCTCATGTGACAGCAGCTGACGAGACCTGGGTGAGGTCAGGAGCAATGGCATCCAAGGGCCCCCCGCAAATATAAAAGCAGCCCTTAGGGAGCGCTAGCAACCAGGGTGGGCAAACAGGGTGTGGCACGTCAACAAGGGCATGGCATTGCACGGAAGGGCGTGCAGGAAGGGTGCTGTAGCTCTGCCAGCTCGACCAGGGAGCAATGGTATCCACCCGACAGAAGGCTATGTCTGCTCTAAACTCTGCACCCGCCATGACTAACGCAGCTTCCCAGGCAGAGCTCTGGCGGGAACACGCTGCCACCCAGGTGCCAGGCTGCAGGCTGTGCCCTGCTCTTATGCCAGTACCGGCCGGCAGCAGTGAGCACACCTGTGGGAGGTGCACCCAGGTAGAGGAACTCCTCCGCTTAGTGACAGAGCTCCAGGAGGAGGTGAGTAGGTTGAGGAGTACCATGGAAAGCAAGAGACAGATAGACTGCTGGAACCGCACCCTACCTTCCCTGGGACAGGCMCAACAGGCAGACAGGACACGTGATATGGAGGATTCCCTATCCTCTCTCCACCTGGCTGAACACAGTGGCTTCAGGGATAGGGGGCAATGGCGACAAGTTCCTGCCTGGCGCAGCAGGTGCATCTCCTCTGTGACCTCCCCACCTTCCCAGGTGCCCTTACATAATTGGTATGAGGCTCTGCAAGTGGAACCAAACAATGACAAGGATGACAGTTCATCTAGCTTGGAGGTGTCACCGAGGTTAAGTTGGCCTACACCCTGCATCAAAACCACTTCCATAAAGAACAAAACAGGTCATTGTCATAGGAGACTCTCTCCTGAGGGGAACAGRMGGCCTAATATGCAGACCGGATCCACTTCTTAGGGAAGTCTGCTGCCTCCCTGGGGCCTGGGTTAAAGATGTGAAGAGAAGACTTCCTTCTATGACCAGGTGACCCGCTTAATGGATGAGGGAAAGGCCACGGATGTTGTTTACCTGGACTTTAGTAAAGCCTTTGAAGCTGTTTCCCACAGCATTCTCGTAGAGAAACTGGCTGCTCATGGCTTGGACAGGCGTACTCTTCACTGGGTAAAAAGCTGGCTGGACGTCCRGGCCCAAAGAGTTGTGGTGAATGGAGTYAAATCCAGTTGGCGGCCGGTCACAAGCGGTGTTCCCCAGGGCTCAGTATTAGGGCCAGTTCTGTTTAATATCTTTATCAATGATCTGGACGAGGGG
>JASVER010000059.1:5924947-5937344 GCA_030449065.1 Oceanodroma leucorhoa | reverse complement strand
GCTACATCTGGCCACCAGCCAGTCACCAGTGGTGTTCCTTAGGGCTCAATTCTAGGGCCAGCTCTGTTCAATATTTTTATCAATGATCTGGATGCAGGAGTTGAGTACACCATTAGTAAGTTTGCTGATGATACTAAACTGGGAGATGCTGTTGACTCTCTCGATGGACAAGAGGTCTTGCAGAGGGATCTAGATAGATTGGACTATTGGACAATCATCAATGGCATGAAATTTAACAAGTCCAAATGCCAAATTCTGCACCTAGGACAGAGTAACGCCAGGCGCAAGGAGTGGCTGGAGAGCAGCCCTGCTGGGGGTGCTGGTTGACAGCAGGCTCAGCACGAATCAGCAGCGTGCCCTGGCAGCCCAGAGGGCAAACCCCATCTTGGGGTGCGTCAAACACAGTATAACTAGCCGGTCAAGAGAGGGGATTGTCCTGCTGTATTTAGCATTGGTGTGGCCTCACCTTGAGTACTGTATGCAGTAGTGTGCTGGGCCTCTCAATTTAAAAAGGATGTGAAGGTCCTTGAATGCATCCAGAGGAGGGCAACAAAGCTGGTGAAAGGGCTGGAAGGCATGTCCTATGAGGAGTGGCTAAGGACTTTGGGCTTGTCTAGTTTGGAGAAAAGGAGGCTGAGGGGTGAACTCATTGCTTCCTGAGGAGGGGAAGTGAAGAGGGAGGTGCTGAGCTCTTCTCCCTGGTATCCAGTGATAAGACACGTGGGAATGGTTCAAAGCTGTGCCAGGGGAGGATCAGACAAGATATTAGGAAACATTTCTTTGCCAAGAGAGTGGTCAAACACAGCAACAGGCTTCCTAGAGAGGTGGTCGATGCCCCAGGCATGTCAGTGTTTAAGGGGCATTTGGGCAATGCCCTTAATAATATGCTTTAACTTTTGGTAAGCCGTGAATTGGTCAGGCAGTTGGAATAGATGTTCGCTGTAGGTCCCTTCCAACTGGAACTATTCTATTCTATTCTGTTCTATCAATGATAAAACACAAATTAGCATAGTGATATTAACAGAATACCATAAAATTGAAGAAAATAAATAATTTCTCATTTGGGGAACACTAAATAATCATTGCTGTATTCATTGTGATAAAAATACCAAACAGCACTCTGATGCATGGCTTGAATGGGTTTCTTAAAGTTCTACATCAACCATTTTTACAAGCTTAGTGGAGAAACATTTTGCAAAATGCAGTGGTCAGTGTGGCTCGTGAGGTCAGATTCAATGTTCATAACAATTTAATCTGGCCTTAAAAATGTGAAACATTAATTCTGTGAATAGCTTTATCTTGATTTCTAGTATGTAGAAAGTGTTCATCCTATATTCTCTACAATCTTGCAAGTCAATCTTTAAAAGTATACAAGATATACTTAAATCAACAAGCTTCTTCAATTAGTCCCCAAACAGCAACGCTATAACAAAAGCTTAAACACTGACTCCCTTAAAGAGTGATACATTAGTTTAAAGCTTTACTTTCATATTATAAGAGTTCCAAAATGCTAACTTGATACCCATTTTTGGAGGGCAGTAATATTGTGTCACACAATAAATAATGTATGCATGAAAGAGTTTAGATTCATGTAGTATTAAGTATGTTAGAGTCTATTGTATTCAGGTCCTTATACCATTGGAAGGTTATCTGAACATCTTCAAGATTTTCATTTAGTGAGGTGACTTAACACCTGTCATTTAGCAATGACCTGAGTAGCTCATTCAATCTTGTACTATTCTGACTGTTGTTGAAGGTACTAGATGCTGTCATAATACCAACATAGTATATTATTTTTTGCTGATTATCTTTGAGATCATAAACAAATGAATGGCATTTCTACTTAAGACTACTTTTATATACTAGAAATGCGCTCAATTTATCAAGTTAATCACAATCTGGTATGAGTCTTTTGTTGTGCATGACAACCATTCTGCTGCCTCTGGCACATTTTTTCTGCGTGATTCAGCCCTACTATTGGTACTTCAGTATTTTACTTGGTTAATGAAATCCTTTCGCAGGCTGAGAATACATAAAGCATCTATGTAAATATCTTATGAAAAATAAACTACAAATGATCTTGGGAATTGTTTAGCTACAGACTCAGTGGATGCCTTAGAAAAAAATTAGTAGTAAATAGTTAACCTGTGTGTGAAAAAAAGAATAATGTTTAAGTTGGCTTTTTGTCAAAACATTTCTAGAACTCGTTCTCAAAATTTACAAACTCACTTTTCATAAATGTATTTCTATAATCTTTCCTGTAAGGCTATTTATTCAAAGCATGTAAATGCTTAGTCTGCTAACCTCTGTGTATACCTGAAATAAACTGTGATTATAGATTAAAAAGAATAATTTTCCTCTAAGGTGTTTCAACTTTGAATATACATACATAGATACAAACTCAGGTACTCACAGAATGACACAAATTATTCCTAATCTGAAAGTAGCATGAATATACACAGCTCAAGCTATTAAGGCATGTACAAAGCAAAAATTCTGTTGTTGTTTCTTATGTATCGTGAGAAAAACTTCTACAAGGAGAATAATACATATGTAAATAAATTTGGCATAGTTGATATCTATTGAACTTCACGGTTTTCTTTTACATGTCCTGAATGTTGAAATCACTGCTTAATTAGGCTAGATGGAGTAGGTGGAAGGAAAGCAAGGTGGTATTTCTATTAAAACTATTATTATATACACTTTGTAGTTACTGGGTATGCTTATACTGCTTTAATGCAGTGTAATACATATATGCCCCTGTTAACCTTTAATGAGATGACAAAGGTACCCAAAGCATCTAGCAGCACAGACCTGAGAAAAGGCTAATATAGTCTGTTGAGAGTAAGGGACAGCAAACAGATTCAGGCAGAGATATGAGAGAGAGAAGGAAATAGGGAGATGATGTAAGATCCACAGCCTATGGTTTTTGTAGGAAGCATGGCAAGGGACAAACTTATGGAGTAGCTTTACCGTGAGGTAAGTGTGCAGATGTTTGTGCTGAGCTTTTCCCAAGTGAAAAACACACAGAATATGCCTGAGGATGTATTTTTTTGAAAATGTAGTGAGATGGAGACTGGAATCACTGTCTGAAGAAAGTGGGGAGTCAGGCAGCCAGCTGATGATAGCTGAAATGAGATGCTAAAGAAATTTTGTCTTTTTAGTCCACTAAAGGGAAAATTAAGGGAACCATATATATATATATATAAAATAGATTTTTGGAAGTAAACTCACTGAGAAAAGTATAGAGAAGCTCAGTGCCTTGGAGCTGAAAACGTGCACACTCAGGCTAGAGATAAGAGGTATGTTTTTAATTGTGAGAAGAATTAACAATTTGAGTTTGATTGTAGGCTCCATCAAAGAGTGGAATCCAGTTAAGGGTTTATCTGCACAGATGTAAACATGCTCTTTCCACCTGCCGCCCAGAGCCTGTAAGGCATGTGGTTGATTCAGAAGAGAGTCACAGAACAGTATAACATGTTGGTACAAAGCTGAGCTGGATGCAATGTGGACTAACTTGCACTAGTAAGGTCCATTCTTAGTTTTGGTACAAGGTCATGTTAGTGCAGCTATAGAGCTTCAGCCTGAAAACTGACTGGTATTTAACGGCTTGGGAAATGAGCAGAATGATACCCAATTTCCAATGTACACGTAACCTTGGAGAAATGCTATAGTGAAAAGGCAGATATCATCGATGGCCCACTAGAATAAGTGGATGAAGTTCCTTGAGTTGTGCTATTTACTAGATAAACCCACATTATCAACATCCCTCTGGCTGTAAAATCTATTACTCTAAGTAAAAAAAATGAAATATGGGAGAGATCAAATAATGAAGAATGAATTAAATGTTATTATTTGAATGGCTGCATCTCCTATTTGTTACAGTATTTAAATTTATTTCTACCAGCAGAATGATCACCATGCCTTGTTTGAGCTGCTTGTTTGTTTCAGTCTTGCGATGTTGTGATTTGTGTCCGCATGGAAATAAGGAAATATGTTATTGTCACAGTTTGACAGTGTGTGACAAAATGAAATGCCATAAATTATTTATCCCTTATTCATTATTCTTAGATCCATCACATTCATGAACATTGCTTTCTGTAAATTTTAATTCATTTATTCATTTAAATGCATCCCTCCAGAATTTTTTTAGGATTGAAAGAATGAAGATTATGTAAAGCTGAAGTAGCTCTCTCTGGAGAAGCTGGACAAATGGGCAGAGAGTATTATAATGAAATTTAGCTGCATTAAGTATAATTCTTCATGGAATCTACTGAGATTTGTAAATATAATTCATACTTCTATTTTCTGCATTATTTCATCTTTGATGCTATTAAGTCAATCCTTATTTACCTTTCTTGGTACAGTGACTGATATACTTATTTTAAAGTAGTTCAAACAAGGTTTGTGGTCTTATTTTAATGATACTAGGTAGAGATTCCCTGTTGCACAGCTGCTAGCATTTCTGGGGTTCATGAAGAAAGTGCTGCTTATGGCCTCCAGAGATTTCACTGAGTGCCTTAAAAATACATAGGAAGATTTAAAATAAAGATTAAAACTTTGAACTGCTTGCTTTTAATTTATACTAAAATTGGCAAGCATGGAAACCTTCATGAAAGCCAAAACCTATTTATTGTATTTTGTTTTTTCAGTAAAATGGTGAAAAGATTTTTATGCATTTTGTAACTAAAAGTCTCCATAGTAGATCATCAGTTTCTTTATAGCTGAGGGAGGGAATAGCCAACAGCAGAAACACTGGGATAATTCCTCTTTTCATGTTGTAACCTGAAGTCCTAATTAAAATAAGCTCAGGGTAATTGACTCCCTTAAAACAAGGKCACATAGAACAAATGATCATCCAAGAATCATGCTACTGCATTGTACTCTAGTTGCTGGGAAGCATTTTAGAGGTAAGCATTATTTGCACAGATTTCCATTTGCTTTTGTGGGTATTCTGAGATCTAAGCAGACTTAAGGACAACTTTGGGTTCGAGCACCAGTTGCTGTTTGTGTTGGTTTGAGAATTCTTTCCTTCAATTACCACTGTAGTCCAATAAGGTAGAAAAAAGGCAAATTCAGGGTTGCTGGACAACATCTGATTGTGCTCTGCAGGTGTCTGCCTGTTTATTCTCTCTTGCTTTGCCTCCCACCCCCCATGAATATGGAAGTAGGTCATGGAAAGTGGAACAACTTGAGGAGGAGAATTTAACATCCACCCACTGGAGACATTTTGACCACTTTGGTGACTTAGTTGCTTATAAAGAGACTTATTTCTAAAGGTAAAAAGTTCCTCAGTTATGTTTTGGGAAGAATTAAAGGCTTCTAGATCTTTCCCATGATCTTTTTTTCTTATTAAGGGCCTGATAAAAAGCATACTATTTTCTTTATTTGAATCAGGACTTAAGGTGACTTATGGCAACTCTGTTAATATTAATAACTTACTATTATGCCCCATTTATTAGCAGAGAATACATAGCTAGTCAGTGGACCAAAGGAAAAAAACCCAACGTTTAGTCCAGTAGCCTGGGGAGTTCTGAGGGAACAAAGGATAATTGTGCCACATTTTTAATGATCACGTAATTTATGAGTACTTTAATGTCAAGAAGCCCAAGATTTAGCTTTTCTTAATACCTCTATGTACTGGGTATAGTTGGGATGCAGTTAATTTTCTTCATAGCAACCTATATCGTTCTGTGTTTTGAATTTGTGGCTAAAACATTGTTGATAACAAACTAATATTTTGGTTATTGTTGAAGAGTGCTTGCACAGGATCAAGTCTTTCTCCCACCCTACCCATCCTCCCCTCTGCAAGTAGGCTCAGGGTGGTCAAAAAGCTGGGAAGCTGCACAGCTGGGATAGCTAACTTGAATCGGCCAAAGGGTTATTCCTACAATATAATGTCATGCTCAGCAATAAAGCTGTAGTAGAGGAAGAAGGGAGTGAGGGTTCTTTGGCCTCCAAGGTGGCTGTTGCTTGGAGACTGTCTGGGCATCAGTCTGCCAGTGGGAGGTGGTTTGTGATTACTTTTATCAAGGAGCATTATCTCTCCTTGATAATGCTCAGGCTCTGTTCAGGAGATAGCGGGGGTGGGGGAGGTTAGCAGGGCTAGGAATTGATCCTTCTTGTCAGTATAGATGAAGTCATCCTGTTTTGGGGGCAGAAAAGAATCTAGCTTCTGGGTGCAAGCTATACTTACAGACAGATAGATATAGAGCCCTTTTGACGCTTTGCTTCTCTCTCTCTAGCCCAATGAGTATTCAAATGGGCTATGCAAAAAGGAACAAATTTAAGGTAAGTGTTTGAGAGCCTCTCTCCCAATTTAATGACTCAGTTCCTGGTTGCTACAGTTTGCCTGAAAAGCAAGACAGTTAAGCTTAAATACGTTAAGGTAAGAGAAATTGTATTCAGTTCTTTTACAAACTGTAGCAGCTTTCAATGATGGAAGATGGAAGATGGTAGAGCTAGATGAAAAAAAAAAAGAAGTGGAGGGACATAAACATCATCTCAGAGTTTTAAAATAGGAGAATGAAAGACAGAAGGACCTGTTTCCAAAACTGATGAATGTGAATTCTGAGTGAAAAGAGACATTTCCAGTGACAACAAATAAGGTATCTTAAGTGGAAGGTCAGGCATATTTCTGAATTCCACCTCTCCTTTGCTTGCTGAAGGCAGTTCCTCAGTCAGTGTGTTGAGAATTATCAGGAAGGTTATGAGGTCTTTTAATTTCTGCATAGGTAGCCTAGTGAACCCAAGCATTTATCCCACTACCTAACTTCAGAAATGTAATTGAAACATTCAAGTTATGGTTTTACTAATCTCCCTACAGAGTGACTAAATAGGACGCAATCTCACTGGCAGAAGGACTGCACATGTGAGATCTGAATCACTCTGGGTACCCATACTTCTTTTCACTGATTTTAGAAGGAACCATGGATATCTGTTTCCCAGACAGAAATACCTCTTCTTGGAAGAAGACTCTGGGCTCAGAGAACAAAGCCATTCTGTGGACATGGATCCTTGGCTGATGTTGTTTAAGGAGGGATCACCAAAGTATGGAGCACTCTGAAGCTCTAAGAATTATAGTGAGAAGTGAGAGCATAGGATTAATCCTCATGTGCGTAAAAGCTGGAAAATAAGCTATTCATAACCTAAATAGTGGCCAGAATGTTGTAGAAATGGTATACTATTATCTCTGAACAAGAAAAAGTAAAAAAATAAATATCTAGGATGATAAGTAACAATATCCAACATTCATCAAAAGCACATATGCTATCTAATAATATGTTTTTACTTCTTTCTTTTTAAACCTGATGATGTAGGAATCAATATAACAAAAAAAAAAGTAAAAAAAAGAATTATGCAAGTTACAATGACAAATATAAGAGCAGTATTCAAATATATGTGATACATTTTGTAAAAATATTTATTTTAAAAGTACCTCCTGGATATGTTCTTTTCCTTCTTCATTTTAAAACCCTAATCCTGTTTCCACTGAAGGGTAGAGTTTCACCAGGAACATTTCAGTTACTTTAAATCACGGATGTACTTAGTGAAAAATGGTAGACAGTTTCCCAAAGGTATGAATTTGCAATATTTCCTTCTTTTGTCTGTAGAAGCTTGAAAAATCATCCTTAATTCCTCAACTTCCCCAGTTCCCCAATAAAAATATAATTATATATTGTTGAGAAAGTGTTTTCCTTGTAACAACAGATTTCATTCTTTAAATAAAAATGAAAATAAATGTAGTTCAGATGCCAGTAATTTCCCTTGCTTTCTTCCCCATTGTGAGACACTGTCAAGTGTCCTGATGCTTCCCTGCTGTTGTTTACTGGAGGACCAAAAAGCTTCCATAATTCATCCACTTGTGCCATTTTTATGGTTAATCTTTCTCTAACTGAATGTTCATTGATTTTTACTTTTTTTTTTTTGTGCATGAGCATATATAAAATACACACAGTTAGGAATAATCCCTCCTTAAAACTCAATCATACAGAAATATGCCTTTTAATACATACGTCCTATCTTTCTTTCTTTTTTTGTTTTTTAACGGTTGCTTTATATCACCTCTGTTATGAGCTTTATACCATGCTTTCTGAATAATGTTTAGCTTTTCAGAAGTGTGACTCAGCTGCATCACATCCTGTGAGCAATTCTTTGTCTCCTCCCAGCTTTCAGACCCTTATGACCAGTCTTTTAGATACAACACACAGGCCTCCTGCACCATTGAAATTCTCACATTTGGCTTCTTAAGATCTCTCATCCTGCAACAACAGGAACTGATGGGGGCTGGTTTACTGACTGAAAGCAAGCTGGTAATTAATGGACAGATGGTGAAGTAAAGCAGTGTCACTTGGATCCTGATCCTGAAAATCAGCACTTCTTCTCCCACAGGAATATGGTGTGGTTGGCAGCTTTACTCAGATGCAGAGGGCGGGGAGATGGTGCACGGGCATTGCCCATGTGCAGGGCAAAAATTTCTGCCTGTGCCCTACAGTTATCAGACTTCCAGGGACTGTGGATTAGTGAGGGGGAGAAAAGGACATTTCCCACTCATTTTCACATGCGAGTAAGAGTACCTGAGGATGTCTTTCTCTTTGGGGAGCTCTTGGAGGGGTCTTCCCCAAAGCAGAACTGAAGCTTCAACTGTGGCAAATGTTGGTTGTGCCATATTTGAACTTAACCCTGAGTGTTATTTATACCTTATTTGCCCCTGGCTTCAAGGGCACACCTCAGAATGAACAAAGTTCATTGTCAGTAAGTATTTTTCAGTAAGTATTTTTCAGAAATGGTCCCTGATCTGTTATCTAGTCTTTGTATTTCATAATTCAGTAATTTTTAATGCATTTATCTAATGACTAAAGACGAAAAGTGCAGTCATTCTTCTCCTTGCTGCTCCATTGGTATGTTTGTTTCTTTCCCACCCAGGGCAAACAATTTTAGAAAACATATTCCAAATATTCTGGAAGTGTTTCTTATATCAAAGTGTCGAGATGCCATTTCCATAATAATACTTGTACTTTGTGTGGAGATCCAGTCTGATGTCAGCCTGTGAGACAGACAGGTTCATTTGCTGCAGTGTTTGTTCCATCTCCATTATCTGCAGAACCCCAGGCAAATAGTTTACAGCATGGATAGTATCCCAGAACCAAGCAAAGGCTGTCATGTCTGGTGATGTTTGACAGTCTGCAGAAATTGCTCAGGGAGCAGGCTCTTTTTCTCATAGCTAATAAGGCCAGCGTATTCCCAGATTATCAGATTCACACTTTCTAATGATTTCTTCTCAGTTTTGCTATACCACAATGGCAGGCTGGAAAGTCATTTGATGAGTACCAGCTAAACATATGTAGCACAGCCATTTCTGACACATGCAATTTTAATGCATGCTGACTACTCAGACTGACATAATCCAAAAGTGGCATCTGTTTTGGGACTTCATATTTTGGCTTTCAGTCAGGTGTGAAATGAAAGTTCTTCAATATGATGAAATATTGCTGTCTTGCATTGACATGGAGAGCCAAAGTGTCCTTGGGTCAGCTCACCACATCTGTTAGCAGTCCTCTGTTTGCACTGAATTTCTGTGGAAACACACACGAAAAATGCATTGCTACCTAAGCGTCACATTTTGCTTTCTGCTGCTGGGCTAAGGCTAACGTTCTGAAACTGCTAAACCAGCGGTAAAACAGGTTYTCCTTTAGTTCCTCCCTACTTAATTATCAGTGACTCACGAATTGCCTTTCATTTTCACTGTGTCAATCCTGGCAATCCCAGTGCTCCAAATGACCAATTAGTGACACGGCAGCAAAGGCACTTAGGCTGTCTTGGTTTAGAGCTGAGCTTAGCTTCTACTTAGGAGTGTTAACAGCCTCATAATTAGATTTCTTTCTAAACTTAAACTGGATCTGTAAAAGATCCCAGAGGTTTAAGACCAAGCAATCATTTTGCTAGAATTGCAACCATGTCCTTTATCCTACCCAGCTTTTAACTGCCATATTTTTCACTGTGCTGTTTCCTCATCTTTGCTTTAATTCATGGAGTTTTGGAGACCGAGGCCTGTGCTTTAACTCAGATCACGCATCAGTTTCCACCCTTTTGCTGTACTCATCCTTCGCAGGCAGTAAAAATGGGTAAGCTTGAGCATTTCCATTCCTCATGGGATGCCAGGGAAAGGAAATTGGCTAAATGGAGCAGAGTGTTATGAAAGGAGAAAGGGAGAGTGGCAGTGAGGTGAAATGGTTTTCTCCCTGCCTTGTCTCACCATCTCAGCCAGTCCTCCATCATACACTTGCTGTGCAGTTACCTCCAGCCAGTCTATCCTGAGCCAGATGAGCTGTGCAGCAATAATCTGTAAATGATCAGTGTGCGGTTAAGGAGATGTTTCCATAAGGAATTGATGCAATATAAGGCAAGAACACTGCCATAAGTGACAGCAACTCATGTCACAACATTCAAGYGGAGATGCGCTCTTGGCACATGAGAGTCGTGAAGTGCCGAGGCATTACACTTTGCAGCCTATCCAAGGACTAGTCAGGCTTCARCTTGACCTATTTCATCCATGCTAAGAGCACATTGTGTAACAGCTGCTGCTGTGGCTACTGCAGCCTCAGGACTGAAGCAGCTTCCATTTTTCTCTTTCTTCCAGCTTGTGAGGGCTGATGGACTGAATCCATTGCCGTCCTGCAAAGAAGTGATATTCATTTCTATGTATGCACATCATGTCTTATGGAAATCTAGACATAAACATGCATAAGAGCCTCTGTCTACAAAATTTCACCTTTGGGAATGTAAAGTCATATATTTATAAAAGCCTAAGTAATCTTGAAATTATCCCCATTCACTAGAGAAAGTAAAGCAGGGAAGGCAGCAATGAAATGAAAATTGCATGTATTTTGAAATACATGCAGTCATTGTATCTACCTATGAAGAACCATAAATCACAATATAATTTATGTCTGAAGCATAATAATAAAACCAATCAAATGGTTTCTATATATCTCAGCAGTTTTGCAAGAAAAAGAAAGAGAAGATTTGGGGACATTTAAGTACCTGTTATTTTTTGGTAATGGTTTGTTTAATAAAGTTGTTCCAAAACATTTGTTCAATTAAACAAACCCTTATCTTAAACTTTTGAAATAAAAAAACCCTCACTCTGAAATTCTCTAATTTGCCAACTGGTTCGTTATGCAGCAGTTCGTGCAGGGCAGGCATGCGGGCAGGGCGCCGTCCCCTTCCCGGCTCTAGAGGCTAGCTTAACTAGCGGTCATTGCCTCCCCAGAAAGGGACCTAGCCATGGTTTCCACGTGGCCGAAAGCCACCGCCAGGAGGAGTGTGAGGACCCAGACGGAGCTGCCRCAMGAGCATGCAGCTGTCCAGACCTCCGGCTGCAGGGAATGCTTGGGCCTGTCACTGGTACCGGAGGGCAGCGGACGTAACTCCTGTGTGCGGTGTGAGCAGGTGAATGATCTGCTCAGCCTGGTGGCAGAGCTGAAGGAGGAAGTGGAGGTTAAGGAGCATTAGGGAGTGTGAGAGGGAGATAGACTGGTGGAGCCACACGCTGCCATCCCTGAAGCAAAGGCAGCAGGTGGAGGCTCCCCAAGAAGCGGAGGACCCCCTTCCCTCTTGCCACCGGCCAGAAGGAGGGGACCTAAGAGACAGGGGGGAATGGAAACGGGTCCCTGTGCGGCGTGGCAGGCGAATCCCCTCCCGGCCTCCCTCACCTTCCCGGTTGCCCTTACAAAACAGATATGGGGCTCTGGACCTTGAGGGCCAGGCAAATGCGGAAGCAGAGGAAGGTCYATCCAGGGGCTTGCCTGGGGTGAGTCAGGAAACCCCACGCATTACGACTGCCACTCTTAAGAAAAACAGCAGGGTAATCGTCGTGGGTGATTCCTTTCTGAGGGGAACGGAGGGCCCCATCTGCCAACTGGACCCATCCCACAGGGAGGTCTGCTGCCTCCCGGGGGCCCGGGTTAGGGACGTAACCAGGAAACTCCCCCATATGATACACCCCCCTGACTACTACCCGCTGTTGGTCATGCAGGTAGGCAGCGACAAAATTGCAGAGAGAAGCCCCGGAGCGATCTAGAGGGACTTCAGGGCACTGGGGAGATCGATTGAGGGATCGGGAGCACAGGTGGTGTTTTCCTCAATCCCTTCAGTGGTGGGGAAGAACACTGAAAGGGAAAGGAAAACACAGCTGATTAACAAGTGGCTCAGAGACTGGTGCCACCGGTCGAACTTTGGCTTTTTTGACCACGGGGAGGTTTACAAGGCACCGGGCCTGTTGACAACAGACGGAGTACATCTGTCTCAAAGGGGGAAAAGGATTCTCACCCATGAGTTGGCAGGGCTCATTGAGAGGGCTTTAAACTAGGTACGAAGGGGGAAGGGGATAGAGCCA
>JASVER010000059.1:5804823-5921687 GCA_030449065.1 Oceanodroma leucorhoa | reverse complement strand
AGGGGAGGTTTAGATTGGACATTAGGAAAAATTTCTTCACTGAAAGGGTAGTCAGGCATTGGAACAGGCTGCCCAGGGAAGTGGTGGAGTCACCATCCCTGGAGGTGTTCAAAAAACGTGTGGATGTGGTGCTTTGGGACATGGGTTAGTGGGCATGGGTGCTGGGTTGATGGTTGGACACAATGATCTTGGAGGTCTTTTCCAGCCTTGGTTATTCTATGATTCTATGAAAATTCTCTTAATTTGCCTCATAGGATTTAGCATTTAGCTGCCAGACACAATTTTTTAATTCTGTAGAATTCTTGCTAAATAAAACCCAATTTATTTTCCTGGGATTCAGGTTCCTAAAGGCAACTCACTGTCCTGGAGAACAAAAGATGATGAGCAACTTATAATCTATGCAGAACATGCCTTCATTTTCTTGACATCAAGCATAGCTCTTTCCTTCTGTTTGGAGCTTCTCCAAGTTAGGTCATTTATAATTCTTTTTCTCACCACTCATAAGTACTGGCAGGGAGTAAATCAAGTGCTACAAAAAACCTTATTTTGAAATCCTAAGCAKGTTTTCACAACTTAAAGAGAAACTATAGCAGAATTTATATGCTTAAATACAGAAACAAAACACTTGGGCAACATAGAGGCCAGAGGCACTTAAGTAGTCCTGTAAAACTGCTTATACCATTAAAATTCTACCATTGTGTATACCCAGGGAGAGACACGCTGACTGACATAATGACAGACTGATGGGAGCATATCCAAAAGAGGGCAAATATCTGGTCTCTAGTGACTGTTTCAAGTCCGCTTATACATTTATTGCTAGACTATCGCTGGCAAATAAAGAAACAAACAGTGCTTCTTTCCCCAAACCTTGGCATTGGGAATTGTCCCCCATGCCTACTTTCTTCCACAAGGGTCCTCGTCATATGATTTTCTGCTATGTGTTGCTCTCCATCTTTGTCAGAAAAAATTCTTCTTTCTYTCCTGCCCCATGTTAAAACTGCAACACAGTCTGTAACACTGTCATGTGGGCACTGGAAGGGGACAATTATGCAGAGCAGWTTTATCCAGAAAACATACAGTGGCAAGATCTTTTAATCATCTTTCTTACAGATATGTCTATTTGTATATTTAAGGCTTTTGTTAAACATTTTAACTGATATTCTGAACTGAGAGATCATGTATAGTTGTTTATGACCACAGTTTCACTAAGTGTGTTCAGAATAATGGATTTCAAACATATAGTCCCCAGCCCTCGGCGTGACTGATCCATATCCTTGGTTCCTGCATGTTTGTTTCCTCGCACTTGTGAAATTGTGTCCTGTTTACCAAATAATTAGTCTGCTCTATTTCCCCTCTTTTTAGCTCTTCACTAACCTTTGTATTGCATGTAAGTTTTATGAACAGATATTTTAAAGACCTTTTTTTTCTTTTTTTTTTTTCCACTGGACCATTGATGTTAACTTAAAAGGCTCATCCAGGCTAAGCTCTTATGTATTATATACAATACATATCTCCCATGGTCATGAGACTAAAGGAAATGACCTGCTAAATGAGCATACTTTAACAGTGCATTTTTACAACTGTTTTGAAAACATTTTAGTTTGCATATTTTCAATATAAAAATTAAATTTTAGAATAATAATGAATATGGAGATGAGTATGCATATACTTGTGAATATAATTGCTATATGGGGTTCTAGTGGTTATCAAATGGCTTTTTTTTTGATGCTGGAGCATATTGACAGAATTTATATTTATAAACTTTTATTAGYGTGTTGGAGGACATACCTCTACAGCACTGGCTTATAAATTGAAATCTGACTTTCTGAAGCATTTCACGATGTCATTTGAAACCATCTAACCTCTTCCATCTTAAAATGCAAGAAGTGCTGTTACGTGCATTTGAAAATGCTTTTGAAAGTGCAGTTGATAAGGTAGCCTGTTCTGAACAGTGATTGTTAAGTGCTATACAACACCATTCAGGTAAAGCTCAAGTCATGACAAAATATGAATGTGTAATCTAATAATGTATCAGATGTGAGACTAAAACATTTCTATATTTCAGAAAAGGAATAATTTTACATAAATAGCAATTATTAGTGGATCTTAAGAAGATGCACACAGTGCTGCAGTGGTACCTGAAGTAAATATTGCACTGCTCAGTAGATTTAATAAAAAGGATTCAATGCTGTATTAGAAACACTGAGGCTGAATTGTGAGCAGTTTATTGCTATCGTATTTATATAAAATACAATACGTGCCTATGCACAAATTGCAAAAACTTTTATGGACAATTTGACAAATGCAACATTGATTGCAGGCAGCACCAGAGGAGCTAATGTAATTAAATTAATGACTTTTTGCCATCATATATTAGTTTCTCAAAATGCAATACTGAAAATCCTAACTTCCAACTCAAAAGCACTTAGGAGACTTCAGCCAGTCTGATTCTGGACTGGTGAACTTTTGTAAGAGGCACCGTCTGTGGAATGGGTTGTTCTCAGATTGTTCCTCTTCAGCTGCTGGTGTGCTCTGTTTAAGGGTTACAGTGAAGAAGGCAATGCATGCTTGGCTCTAATAAAATTCAGTTTCTTTCACTTCTTGTTTTCTGTAGTTTCATCTCCGAGACAAGCAGCAAGCATGGGAAGATTCAAGTTAGGAAACACAGATTTCAGCTATACAAAGTGATGTCTTTGAAGCCAATATCAGAAAGGAATTATCCAGCCCTGGGTGGACTTCCAGTGTTCATTTGTAAGGCATACCTTCAGTTATTAGATCGGTTGTTATTCTGTAAACATTCATACATTATGATCTTTACTCATGACAGCTGAGCTGTGATGTTAATGGAAATATTCACATGAACAGAGCAAACTGAACATGTGGAATCTGGGATTTTAGATAATTGCCCACACTCAAAATAARAAGATTGTCTCTCCAATTAGACCAAGCCTACCCAGTAGACATCATGGGAATGCAAAGATCTCTGAGCTAACTTTAAATTGGCCATCTTGAGTATTGAAGCAGTATCGCCATGATAGTACGAAATTCTACATGGACTAATTTTTCTTCTTCTTGACCGAGCAAATTAGCTTGAGTGTTCCCAGTACATAAGCTAAATAGTTTAAAGCTAGTTCCCTTTTCTCATTATTGCACTATGGTCTTGAATATGGCTATATTCCAATTAAAGAGGCAAAATCATACTTTGGTCATGGAAAATTTCCCAGGAGCCTGAATATGTTACAATTTCTGTGCCATGTAAACCTGACTTCCATTTCAAATAAGGTGGATCACACAGGACAGCAGCTCTATAAATTTGGATACACAGTTATTGACCAAAGAACTGGCCACAAATCATCCAGCACAGACAGGATTTATGTAGGATCTTATGCTGGTTAGTTACCTGGCTATAAGTAATTTTTCACTGCAACATTTCAGTATAGAAAACATAACCAGTGAAGCAGTGAAAATCATAAAGAAAGGTTTTTAAATTATAGCTTCCCTACAATTACCGAGGTTGAGAAACTTTTATTATTATGAAAAAAAGATGGCTTTTTAAAAATGCTTTAAAATCCCTTAGCTTGTTTGTGTTGTTATGAAATTAGAGATACTGGATGAGTAGAGATTTCAGCGTGGGACTATTAGAAAAAAAGCTGCGAACCCTCCTTTCTCAGCATGCACACACATTCCCACCTGCCATCACATCTCTTTGAGCTCATTCATCCCAAATTCTTTTGTGCAAGTCGGCCTTCCCTGGGGTTGTGCCTGCCCTATGACTGATCGTAGTCACTCAGCATTTATCCCAGATGATCCCCTGCGTTTCTTTGGAAAAGCAGTATTAGAAACATTATGAAAGGAAGAGTTCAGCTCCATAAATCACTCATTGCTGAAACCAAGGACTTGTTCACACTTATGGTGAGGAGGGTTTCTATCTCCACAGGCTGCAGTGGCTCTGAGGGACACCCTTTGTCTATAACCTGGCTTCTAGCTATACACATCAGCCACCCCTTAGCAGAACTCCTGGTGGGACTTGCAGAAATGTTGGTACCATCCTCATAAAGGAGGATGTGAGGGATGGGGAGAGTGGGAGAGGTGGGGAAACTATCATGTGATCTGTGCAGATAAATTTAAAATGCTTCAAGTGTGCTTTGAGAAGCACTAATTGTTCCTTTGACAGGACAGTGATTAAAAGGCAAGACAAYTAAGGAAACAGAAACACAGGTTTGGGTTGTAGCTAGGGAGGCAGGAGAATGAAAACAGAATGGGAGGTACATGGAGATGAATGGGAGGTGAGTAGTGAGGGGTCTGAGGGCTCAGGCCAGAAAAAACATCTAGGAGATGTCAACTTGACAGGATGCTTTGATAAATTATATCTGATAGAATAAGCAGTGTATGATATCATAATCTTCAGAAGGACCAGTAGTAGAAATTACATGATTCAGCGTGGGTGATGTAACTGGAGTAGGCAGGAAATGTGGATAGCTATGTTTAAGCACCCCTGGTCCCAATCATAGAGCCAATGCATCCTGATGTCTTGCATCCTAGTGCAAACCGTATCCTAAAAAATTCAATGGAACAGAAAAATAAAGTGGAAAAGGGGATTCATCCAAGCTTTACTGGTTGTTGGGAAGGAAAATGAAGCCAATTGTAGAATGAAGCACAGGGACAAAGAAGTAGTAACAGRCTGGTCTCATGGTAGATTTAAGATCAAAAACTTTTCAGAGCTGGAAAAAGCTGACATGGAATCGTGGATCCAAAGGGAAAAAACTAACTAAAAAACAGGGAGAAGGTAAGAGTCATAGGTTTAAAATGAAGATACTGGAAGATTACCGCAAATAAAGAATGCCCACAGGATGTACTATACTTTGAGGGTATCCAAAAGGTTATCATATGTATGAGTACACAAGGGAATGGAAGTAGGGTCCCCAGTCACTAGTAGTGCTTGACTGAAATTCCTTATCTTGATACTATATAACAGAGACCTGACTGAGGTCCACAATACAGACAGTGTCTCTGTCTGACTTGGTGACCTTTGCAAGGACTACCCTCCCATTTATCATGGAAGTGCTTGTCACCTGCAACTGAATGTAAGRGTTGTTTCAGGAGGACTGTGGTGAAGGGCTGCTCCAACTTGTCAAACATAACAGCATCTGTACCAGCTGTCCTGAGGGAAGCCCTACCTTACTGTGCGAGAAGAAAGGACTGATAGAACAGTGTCCTTCACTCTTCACCAAGGCTTTTTTACACTACTGATTTTGTGGCCCTCTGAAGATCACCGAGTCTGTGTGCTGATGTAGTGTTGAGGAGCAGCAGGGTCTGCAGAGCCATAGAAGGAAACTTCTTTGTGAGGAGAAAGGAATTATTAAGCTCTGAATCTGAGTGTACTGCACTTTATCCTGGAACAACTACCTCACTACTGGAGAAGTAGAAGGCATGGGGTACCTGAAGAGCAATGAAGGGCAGAAAGGGAACAGGAGGAGGACATGAATGGACCTGATATGGACCTTTTTCCCTACAAAAATGGATCATACATCTTCTCTCCCTGTGCACCCTCCACATGCGGTATGGGCGTGGCAAGGAGGCTTGTGTGATGCTCTGCAGCCTCCGTGATGCTCATATGGAGAAACAGAGACATCAGACAAATGATAATTACCTTCCCAACCTCAGCAGCTGTGCTACTTCTGGACCTAATGGACAAGCACTCCAGACAGGCTGGAAAAAGTATTGCTCAGCCTTCCCACTAGCATTATACACCTGACAGAGGGACCCTAGGTGCTGAATAACTAAGGAATCACCTGGTTTAACCATGGCGCTTGCCACTGTCGGCATTTTGAAGCCATTCAGTGTGAGCTGAAGGGTAGCACAAAGCTGTTGAAGCCCAGCAGGTGAATGGCATTGGAAGAGACCAGATTCCCAACGGTTGAGTAGGGAAATAGGAGTTCAGCACTGGGGATAAAGAGCATACCAAAGTATCTACAAACCATATGCCTATATTTTTCAAGGGTGTAAGAGACATGAAGACAACTCTATCAAAGATTCTCTTTTCCAGTGCACAGGGAATGAAGAATGCATAGGGCTCTTAATTAGAAAGAACATATGGGAGAGAAAAGTTGTGTGGTGCTGTAGGGAAAAACTGCTTGATTAACATGGTTTAAGTCAGACCAGCATTCAAATCAAGTAGTTTATTGATTTATTAACTCCACATAATTAACCAGCAATCAGTGAACTATGCATCCAGGATCAATATCAGCAATACAACAGATAAACCACAATACTAGACACTTAAAAAATGTTAACAAACACCTATAAAATTTCTAAACACTCTTCTATCACTAATCCCACAAAGTTCTAACCTCACCACCCTACATCACCTCACCCTACAGCACCTGACCACCAGTTGGGGATGTTTACATCCCCAGCTCCCCTTTGTCCCCCACCCCTGGACATATGGATTATAAGCATATACACCTTCTCTGGAAGTGCCCATTCCTCTGTTTATGCACCTGTGCTCAAGATGTGAGTGTTCTAGTGTTATGTGTACACTGCTCCCTATGCTTTGCTAATGCACATGCCACGGAGAAAGCCCTCCATGAGGTCACGTAAGCACACCCCATGTGTGGGTCCTTACATGTTGGACCCCTGCTGTCAGTCCTCCAGCTGATTGCAAGCTCCTCATGGTGTCTGATGTGTAGGCCACTCTGTCTGGCCCAGAAGGAGGCCATGACTTCTGGCAGCAACAAAACTGGTTTTCACAGCTGCTCTGTTACTTTCTTCTCCCTCTAAGGTGTCACAATATTTCATGCTTCTTGGACACTTCTTTTCAACTCCTTGTTTTCTCAAAAGTCTCCCTGCAATTCAGTGATTACTATTTAAAGATGGTTGTCTTAAACAAACTTAATTACTGGGAATTTCCTTGTGGTGTTACCAGTTTTTTTGGCAAATATCCTCTCAGAGGAGAGTTTTGGACAGTCTATTCACACACCCCATCTACACTCACATTCTTGCCATTAGCTGTTATCTGGGCCATGTCACCAAGAAGAGGCCATCTGCACTCCCCCACGGTGTGGGAAAGGAGAAAGGGGAATGCTTTCCTTAGTGAATGGATGGAGACGTGCAAACGAGAGACACAAAAAAGCAGTTATTGAAAGTAGATGATGAGTAGAGACTGAAGTGCTGTTTCCCCCTTTCCTCAAAAAGGAGGGCCCAGTTTCCAGACTGTGGAAAAAGCTTCAGGTCTTAGGTGAGGACAGGAGCCTTGTCTTTTACTTTTCCCCTCTCTGTTTTCCCACCATCCCCGATATTAAACAGCAAAGTACACAGAATAACTGCAAAAGAGCTTCTTTCTTCAGCAACAAGGCACCTAGCACAGGCTTTACTAGGTGTGAGGTTATTTCTTATTCTCTCTCCACCAAGATATAAGCAACCAGCCCAGATGAAGCCCACAAAAGGTAGAAGGACTGTCCTTTTTTATAGCTATTACCAAGAGGTACAAAGCTGAGCTAGAGGAGCCTTCATTTTGACCCAGTATGTTCAGATCATGACTGTCATATAGGTCAAGTATAAGTAAGTATAATTTATGTTATGTTTCTCTTATAAAGCACTTTGCTAGTAAACATACCTKTGAAAGAAGATTTCTACATACTGAGATTGAGAGATATTTCAGCATGTTGCTAAAACTGAGGGACTCTTGATCTTACAGATATCAAACACAAAAATTTGGTTCAACCACACACCAGTCAGCAATTAGATGTTTGGGAACAGAGAATGCCCCAGATTCTCCTAGGGGTGGGTATATAGCTACAGCCAAATCTCTGCCATGCAGGTCCTACTGATCCTTTCATTATAGAGCTATAGCTTCATAAGCGTATCTTAGTAATGGCAGAGATCTTTTGTGAAAATTCCAGCTCCAAATAAGCATATCAAAGTATGCCTTAATACACTCTTTTTTTTTTTTAGTACAGTTTGCTGAGGCCACAAAATACCTCAACTCTTTGTTTGCAAGTTTTAAGTGAATTTTCAACACTTGACAGATCATCAGCTGKCAGAGAGCCACCCTAACTTTTAGAGAGTACTATACTGATTTTCCCTTGTACCAATTAAATATGTCATTATACAACTCTAATACTATTACATGAATATTGAGAAATAACAGATCTGACCCTTAGGGCAGGAGAAGGTACTATTTTCAAACATTCACTGCTTTGTAAGTAGAGCTGCAACCCAGTATTTTGGAATTTGATCATGGCAGATTACATTAGTACCTCAAATTGAAAACTTCTTAACTAAGTATGCATTGCTGGTAGAACTGCTATAGAAGACATTAGAAAGAAAACAATGTAAGCTGTGTTGTGACACAATTGCTCTAATTAAATGCAATTTCAAGTGTGGCTGTAACATATTCTGTTCAGTGTTTGCCTTTTTATGATTACATCTAGGAATAACAGATGAATTACGGGGGGAAAAAAAAAAGATCACAGACGTTCTATTGATTTATGTCCCTGCCACTTTCCCTTTATGATAGATACAATAGCTTTTGATTTGATCTAAGTAAAATATTATTAAACGTTCCACATGYTCAGTTTTATTACTGGACAGTAATTTGAAATTATTTTAGTGCAAAAAATTGTAGAAATAAAAATTTTAAAAAGAGAATTCAGGGGCAAAGACAGTAATATATGAAAACTTACACTCCACTAAACTTCTCTTCAGTATTTATGTATCTCTGGGGAGGAATAGYATTGACCTGTTAGAAAAACTTAGAAATAAATGGTCACTGCACTAAATCTAAAGTGGGACATGAGTTACAAAACAAAAAAAATATCCTACAGTATCAAATGTTAATGATGTGCTATAACCTTCTATATCCAATATATCACAGACTTTTATAMGAAAGAGCATGAACAAATTGTCAGTCTTCTACAGCAGTTAGAGGTACTCACTCGCTGAGATATTTCTGAAATAAAAGTGTCTCGGGCTGTGAATAAGTGATTGATAAAGTAGATATAAGGAAAGATCATTAATTGATGATGTAAACTCTGCAGGTCTTTACTTAGGTAAAGGACCCATTGCCTTGGGCTGGCTCATGTAAAGAATGTTCAAGAACAAACCAAGGTCATTCTACCCTCAGGACAACCTTAATGTAAGGGGGATCCATGGTATAAATCTCTCAATAGCCCTTGCACAGCTCTAATATTTTGAGATGAGGAGGTTTCTTGAAGTCCACCTCCAAGACCTAATTTTTTAATTCCCATGTCTAGTTTGTCTCTGAACTGGAGTTGATGCCTTTTAACGTTAATATCCATTTCTGATTAAGCTAGTTATATAGTGGAATGACACACATCAATATCGTGTGTTATAATACTGCAAGTAAAACCAACAACACTTTTTTTTTTACTGGATGAATATTTCCAAAGGGTCAAAATGTCCCATTCATTTGATCATGGTTCAAGGCACAGACTGAACATTAGCAAAAGTTATGAAGCAAAACTGCTGACAGGTCAGACTTCTGACAGGTCAGGTGTAAATAAGAAATGAAGAGTGCTAAAGAATTTGAACACTTTTCAAAGGATGCTTGAGCTAACAGTAAAGGTTCCTTAAAAGCAATAAAAGCAGGAAGCCGTATAGGAAATGGTGAAGCTGTCTAATGACAGAAATATAAGAGGAGCACTCAGAGGTGATAATATGACAGCAAAGAAGCTCAGTAAATTCTTTGCTTTTTTTCTTTACTGGTGCAGCAGTCTGGGGAGAATCTCACACCTGATGCATTTTTTTTGTAACAGGTCAGAAGAGTTAGGTTAGTTTGAAATAAATATGCAGAAAGTATGAGACCAAACAGATTTTTGTGTCAAATCTCAGCAAATCAACAGGACTGGATGGTGTTCACCAGGACGGCACTCATATGTGAAATTGCAGAGCAGTTGGCCAACAGTGTAAGCTGTCATCACAAGCAGCAACTGTGTCAGCGTATTGGTGAGCTGCCAGTATAACTCCCAACCACAGAAAGTACTCTAGACGGAATCGTACAAACTACATCCTGGTAAGTCTGACTTCTGCCTCTGGTTAGATGATATAGTCTATAATAAAGAATGTGGTAGCTGAATGCATGGATAAACATGGTGCCTGGCGAAAGAGGCAGCATGGCCGTTAACAGATAGAAGGAAATCCTGCCTTACTGATCTGCTGGAGTTCTTCCAAAGTATCGCAGAATGTGGGTAAAGAGGAACCAGGTACACAATATATTTGGATTTTCAAAAAGTCTTTGACAAGGTTATATACCAAAGGTTATTAAAGACACTAAGGTGTCAAAAGGTTGGAGCATTTGTGAAGTTAATAAAACAAGGGACATAAAGTTTGGGATGATCAGCACAGAGCTAAAATTAGGCATTTGACTAAGTAGATTGCAAGGTTGAATTAAGCACCTGAGCTACCTCTGCAGTAAGTGTGGAGAATTAGGCACCAAAGAATTTACATCTGCCAGCACAAAGAAAGAATAAGGAAACTTACTGTTATAGAGTGAGAGGCGGAGTCTTCATGTGAAAGAGGAGAGACAAGGAATTTGTCCCTTCCCTTTCAAGTGTTCATGTATTTAGCAGAAGAACACATTCAGATTAAAATATTGCAGAAACATTGCTGGAGAGAGGAAATAGCTTCTAACTGAAGATATTTCTCATAATATAGTGAGAGTTCACAAAAACTGACTTCCAACAGGCACTCAACAATAACATTTTAGCTGAAATAAAAATAAAGGTTTTTGCAGGTTTACTTGCATACATACAAATYGTTCAGCAACTGAAAGACTGAAATAAAAGGCTAAAGAACAGAAATAAGAGCATCTACCCAAACTATTTTCCTGCTTTGAGCACTGGTAATAGTACTGCATGCTGTAAAAAGGATGAGAACGAGATTATATTGAGCCTAAGGGATTTTTTTAACCTATATGATTGTTCATGTACAAAATTATAAGGAAAAAAGCCTAACGAAGGTAAAAAGTCAAACTGTCATAAGTTCCAACTGATCTGGAGACTTACTCTAGAGTACCTGCTTTTCAGAACACTTTGTGCCTGCTGTACTTTATGCCAGCTGGATTTAAGTGTGCTTGATATGTTTGTAAATCAGAGCCCAAGTGCCTTAGCTAAAGGAGTCAGAAAAAGAAGAATGTGCAGAAATTTGGAGCTGAGTCCAGAGACATGCATGAACTCGGTGTCAGAGGCAGGGGTAGAACACATCTCTCCCTTGCAGCCATCAACTTCAAAATATTTTTTTTCTTCCCCACTAATATTCCCTGTTTTGCCTGCTATCTACCATACAAATTTTTGTAATAATTAACATGTAAATCCTGCAGAAAAAAGCTTCCTTCAGTTTTATTAAATGTTTCATTCAATCTAAAATTCACATTTGAAATGACCCCCTGCCACAATATGTCAGCTAAACATGTTAAGATAGAAAAAGGGCTGTGTGCAGCAGTTACAGAAGGAAGACTCCACTAATGGTTTTCAAGGTAGTATCAGAGACAACCAAATAAAAATTCTTCSTGGAGACTGAGTTACTGACTTTGCAAACTTATTCAAGTGAGAAATACCTTTGACCTCTTGTATGACTAAAGCTCAGAAATAGACTTCACAGGTATGTCTGTGAAACTAAGCCAGGGAAAATATTCAGAAACGGAATTCAAGAACTCACACCCAATGGTTCACAAAGCTTATGCATTAATCCATCCCTTGGTACTCTCCACACTCCAACTAGCTCTCTCTAAGACAAGTTTGCTGTAGTAGGTGCTAGGCCGAAGCAATTTAAGCTATGCTGTGCTGCTTCATTTCAGGATCCAGTTTGGTCCCCCTTCTCTACTAGTACGACAGGTGTAGTCCATGTTTGTATAGGATTTGAAAATCTTTCTAAAAAGGAGTATGTTGGAAATGGCATCATAATTTTACAAGGCACACAAAGATAAAGCTTGACCAAGTGGAATGACAGGTACTTCTCCTTGAGACATTATCAAACACATCTAGGAGTTATTTATAAGCAATAACTACCAAGAACTATGTCTTCTGAGTGTGTCTGAAAGTGCGGGTAAGGCCTGGCTCTTAATGAGATGTATAGTGCATACGTTGAAGCGAGATATTCAAAACTAGTCTGAGAAAAGACGACACCTTGCTTAAACCACAGAGATCCCAGATTCCATGCTAATATCAGGAAACATGACATCTACCACATTTCTGTTGCAAGTGGGGTGATATTGCCAGGGTCGTTAAAATAATGTGGGACCGATGGTTCAGGATTCAGACATTGAGTTACTGTCCCAAAATTTTAATGATCCATAGCAAAACTRTCTTTAGAGGAATGATATTGTACCTGCCTTTAAAATCCTCCTCATCCTGCATTGTGTGATATTTTTAAATACCACTATGACCTTAGTGTCCTATGCCTGCTCATTGCTGCTTAGTAGACTGTTGCATGCAAGCTTAGTAAATTAGGCATGTTTTTCCTCAGACATTGACTGAGGTGGCTAGCAAGTGTGTACAAATCATGACAGTATAGTCTAGGTTCACTAGCTTCTTAAACTCCTCACGGCTTCTGCTTGAGTAATTATTTAACACAAGCATAAAAAGTTCAATATATTACTGTTAAGACATAGACATAATCACCACTGTCAGTCATAAAACAAATTCTGTAAAATAGTTAAAAAAATCAAGGAATAATTGCTTGATAGTTSATTGGCTGAATCTGTCATGACTAAAAAATAATCTGACCTTTCTCATGTTACCTGTGAGTAATCGAACCACAGAGCGAGATGATGCTGTCGTTAGGGCACTGTGACCATGTGAGAGATAAATGCTCCATGCAGCACAGATGTGCAGGACCTGACATTTTCGCAGCACCAATAATTGTCTATCATTTTTCTTTTATGCTTTAACAGCTCCTTAAATGTGTCAGGACTAGACATGCTTACCCTGAGTGAACATTTCTCTGAATTGATGGATGTAAAACATATACAACACACTGACACTTGAAACTTTGCAGATTTCCTAAAGCAACAAAGCTGTTAAAGGTAGGGCAAGGTTGATTAAGTGCGGAAGCATTAAACTTTTAATGATGTCTCATTGATACCCTGCATAATTGTTGCTATATTCAGTGGCTGTCTCCGTAAGTGCTCCTTCATTATTCAACAGGCCAAGGCACTTTGTGAATGCCATCAAAATCAATTACAGTTTGGCTACTTTGGGGGGCCAATGAGGCAAAGAATTAACCTCCAACTAATTTCCAAAGTCATTTACTCACTGATACTTAGCACATTTACTTCCACAGGCACTGTATGTTATGGAGCATTTACAAAAATAGAGTATGCAATAAGGTATGGGAAGAAAATAATCTGAACAATAATAGGGGGACTGTTGGGGCAATTGTTAATACATGAACAGTCCAAATAAATGCTGCAGATGGAAGATTTTAGGGCAAGAGTTTATACATGAGAATTAATCTGCCAGATACATTTTCATTCACTCTTTAAAAATCGGCACACTGGTTGGCTTAGCTGAAAACATTCATAATTACTTACAAGACATGGTCATCTAGCTATTTAATTGAATCTGTTGCTGTTGAATATCATAACTGGACCAATTGAAGTTGTAGTATGGAAGGAGGGAGACTGCGAATTAGAGAACTGCTTAGGAGATGCTTTGTTTCCACTAGGCTTTGAAGGGCTTTCTTAGGCAATCATTTCATTCATCTTAATGTGAGCACCTTAGAGAAAGGGCAAGATGATAATCCAAAAAGGCAATCTTCTTTTTCCTCCCTGAAGAAGCTGACTATACAATCTGTGGAACATCTATGACATTTAGACAAATGACTCTGTAATGCTCTTAGGAAACCTCTTTTCATTAAGTTCTTCTATTAAAAACAGACCTGAAGTCAGGAGTCTACTGCTTTTCTGATAGAAGCAAAGTATGGCATAAGTGCCTAGGTCTAGGCTTGGTAGATTGACTTTATACACTAGATAAATGCAGCATAAAGACACTATATAGGTAGCCTAGACTTTAAAGGAAATATAAGTTATTTCTTCTCATACACAAGCACACTTTCTATATTAACTCTGGCAATAATCTTTGTGAAGCACTAGTATCTAAGCTATGAAAACAGGCATTAAGTTTCCCCACAGGAAATGAAAAAGGAACAGAGCGGGAATAGTCTCAACAAATGTCTATGCAGTAAAAATACAGCCACTATGTGTGGCCAGTACTGACTGTAGGAAAAGGCGGCTTTTCATATTGTGGACAATGTGGTCGCCACAGGCACTAGCGAGACCCCTTCTCAGTAGCTACTGTCTACTTCATGAAAAACCTGCAAAGATCCTGTAGTTTGTTGTCACTCTCAGAATCACTGTACCAAGGCTCTCTGGTGCTCCCATGATCATGTTGCTTGTGGAGCCATCCTGACTGCCAGACATAACAGAGGTCATATTTGTATTTCATCACAAATTTTTGTTGAAACACAGAGGTGACATCTCAAGCATTTCTGGTTGCAGAAGTAGATGGCAGCTGGATGTTCCGGAYTGAATACAACTATGCCATATTTCAGCACGTGCAAATCCTTTGTAATGTGCTATGTGCAAAATACTATGCAGCCATGTCCCCACAAACTGGCCACACTTTGCAATACCTGTAAAGCACAGTGGTCTTCAGAAGAAATGACATGCTCAAATATTCCAGTGCTGCTGATGCACATATCAATCTGTAATCCATTGGTTAGGGTTTAGGAATATTACAGTCAGAGAAAATATTATTCGATAATACTGCAAGGTCTCATGCATCACCATGGGATCTTCATGAACACTAAGTCAGCCTGACTATGTGTGATGCCTGCATGTTTCAGAACTCCAATAACTTCCCCTTGGAACAATTTGTCATCTATGTTCAACTGCATGACACAGGCATCAGCAACAGGCTGAAGTTACCTACTCTACCATCCTCCCCCTGCTGTGGTGACTTAGGCAGTACAGAGCCTCTGAACGTATTCTCAGCTGCTGCTAGGTGTCCACTGACTCTTCTTTCCACAGGCTGAAATCCCTTGTCTCTGTTTCCTTAGCACTGGAGCAGCTCAACCTTGATGGCCTGGATGTGCCAGATTATTCTTCTCTTTTACCAGTTGATAACATCTCCTTTGAAAAAAAGCGTTTGATTTCTCCTAGTGTTTTTTGCTGTATGTTTCAAACATGGAGAGAAATGTTTTTTCAAGAATTTGAAACAGACTTAGCTATTCATATGGGCCAATTTGTGAAATATCTAAAACCTATACATGTGAGTTTTCCAGGTCATTAGTGCTTCCTGAAGGGCCTGTTAGTGATGGTGTGTGGTACCCAAAAACCAAAGAGAACAACTGCCCTTCAGGTCTCCCATTGCTTGCCCTGAGGGTTACTTCCATACACTCTCTTTCTTAGCTCTGCATGTTCTAGCACTAGATCGAGACCTCAGCTCCATATTCCTCTTTCACCATCAACCACAGGAAGAATTGTGGCTTTCTCATACCTTTTTCTTCACCTGAGGCTACATCCTTGTACCAGAATGAGAAAAAATCCCCTTCATTCAAATGAAGTTCCCTCTTATCCACTGCCCCGTGTGCTAAAAACACAGGCGCAGAAGAAGGAACTTCTGACCTAAAGACTTTTCCAAAGAAAAGAAGGTTTAGACACAAATTTAAGAGCAAAAATAATGTGCAAGTGGCAAATGAAAATGTTTTTGTCATCGTGTGTGAAAAAACATCATCTTCTACTAAAAGGGCACRTGGTAAAGAAGTCCTGAAAGGAAACTTACAACAAATCCTCTGCAAATTGCCTTTTCAAGGGGAATAGAAAAAGAGATTTTTTTTTTTCTCTACAGTAATAGGCTGTTTCTAACTTACAAGACCTTACCGGGTTTCTCATAGCTCATACATGGACTATACTTCAGGGGAAAGTTCACRTAAGTCACAATCCTTGCACTGATGGAGAGAGACATTTTTCCTTTTTTAGACACATGAATTTTTTTCAGAAAGCATTCAAAAATACTAATCTAGAAACTTTTTCCCAGCTAGGTTTTAGGCAAAGATTGAGAAAGACGAAGAACATAACAACAAATCTTGTTTATCTTTACACTTTAAGACATCAAAAAAATAGACACTGTTCTGTTACCTCAAGAAAAGTTTGCAAATAGACATAAAACAAACTCAAATCTGTTAGGCATCCCTGCAGCTCAGCTCAGAGCCTCATAATCAGACTATGGACTTCCTTGTATTCAACAGTGTGGGCCTAATAACATCTTTTTTTTAAGCATAAGGCCGTCAAAAGCCCTTTAATTAAAAAAAAACAAACCCCAAACCCTAAGAAGAATATCAAGACTTATGTCCATAATTAGGGACAGATTGTAAGAGACAGTGTAAATCTACTTAGTTGAATACCTAGGTGCATCACCATTTTCTCCTCCACTCCTGTTGTATAATCTTGTCCTGGATGAAGTTGTTGTATACATATCTGGCCCTGCAGAGTACCTCCTAGCATGGTTTTTGCTGCCATGTTTGTTTGGCTGGGTTTACAGTCCCAGAGATGAAGGAATTTAGGGAGCCAGTCAGTAAGCTCAATGATAAAAACTATGCCCTATGGCTATTTGGAATAATTACTGGTGGACATGGGGACTCCAAGTGGAGATGTTCCCAGTGCAGCTCATTCAAAGCTTCAGTTCTGTTACAGCAATGCACTGTAAAGCTTTACAGACTCAAAGTTATGTCTCCTCTTGATGTCCCAAGGCCACACCTGTCATTTATCAGTGTAGGCAATCAGGAAATTTGGCACTTCAATGGAACACATTTCTTGAAAACTAGTCTCTAGATTGAAATCGACATGTAGCCAAAAAGAATTTTAAACATTTAGTTTAGATTAGCTACTTCACAGATTACATTCATAACAAAATTTCTTATCTACAGCTATAATCTTAATGGAAAAGTGGTGTGAATTACACATTTGGCACTTTTACAATATGCAGAGATGGCAAAACAAAAATACATGTTATAAGTAGTAAATACAAAATAAATTGGGTTGTGGAAAAACAAAACCTTTTTTTGATAAAGATATCTTTCATATTTGTTTTCTTCGAAAACAAGTAAGATATGTCCATATTTGTATGGTCTGCAGCCACATTATGTGGATAGCAAGTGTATATACAAATAAATAAATAGAGACAGACCTGGTCTAATAGGCTATGCTATCTAAACAAGCAGAACAAAGGACAGAAGAATAATTATGGCTGGCCTTACTTGAATCTCCATGCTTTTGACTCTGAAGAATTTGATCCAGAAGACAGAAAAGTATTGTCTACCCATAGTAAAAAGCTTTGATTTCAGTTTCAGCAGAAGACTTACAGAACTGGAACATTTTAAGGAAAAAGCCACAAAAAACTTTAATTGTTGAATAGAAAAGCTTTGAATAATTTAGAATTGGATTATTTGTGCTTTGCTTTGTACAGCTGTGACAGAAGTTTTGATAGTGCTTCTACCAGGAATTGAGCATCCTTATGGCCTCCAGAGGCATTTGAAGGGGACAGCATGCACCTTATATGGTTTGTAAAGTTCGTATGGCTTCTTTGGGCAAAGATATGCCTCAAAAGAATGAAATAGAATTTTTAACAGCAGTTTCAACTAGGACATAAGCAACCTTCATTTTCATTACATTCACTTAAAGGTGAAGGCACTTACTTCTTACATCGATGAATATAAATTCAATACTGTGAGAAAATAAACTAGAGATACCGGAAATATGTCTTACTTTGGCTTTAAACCATGTGGTCCAGATTCACAGAAGAATTTGTTGTGCTTGAAGTAGGACATGGTGGAATTTACATTGATATACATATAAAATATATTTTCATTTATATTTTCATTTATATTTATATTTATATTTAACAGAGTATCTTTTATAATTATAGATTATACAATTATATGATTATATTTTATAATATTATAGATATATAAGCTGTATTATCAACAGGAGAACACAGGATCAGAGAAAGAGAAAGACTGTATAATTCCTTAATAAGGGCAGTCAGCTCTGAAAAGAGTCCCTGCTTCTAGGCCTGCTAAGGCATTTTGTATTAGATCTTTATTGAGCAGCATTCATAAACAAGGCAATGGCTGTACTCTCCCAGATGAGTGCTCTCATCACTCATGTACAGACTCAATTTCGTTTTCTTTGTCTCTGTGAAGCCTGAATGTTTAGCTTCATCCTTCTTAGAGGAGGACGGATGTTATCTTTGTCTCCAGCATAGTAGATTAGATTTTTTTCCTTTTTTTTTTTTTTGGAAGACAATTGGGTTTTATATACTTCAAAGTCTTTCCCTAAGTGGATGACTTATGTGTCTAAACCCAGGAGAGGCTTTAGGCTAAGAATCCCAATCTCAGATTCTTCTGCGAGAAGCAGACCTGTAGAAACGCGTGTCTTTTTATTGGCTACCTTCCTACTTAGCTTGCTTGTGTCTGTGAATCCCAGTTCTACATGTCCAGCTCTCCCTTTGAATAATATCAGGACATCAGGAGCCCACCTTGCAATGAATGACAAGCAAATTCTGCTCCTGAAGATGACCGACTAAAAGTTATCTTTGGGAACAACCAGCATTACCACACTTAAGTGCTTTTGTGGAGCTGAGCCTGTGCCACTGTATGCTAAAAAATGAGAAATGTTACTGATATTTCAGCTGGAAGTCAGTTAGTGAAACAAAATCACGTGCAGCTGTACAGAGTGCTTTTGGAAAAAAAATAAAAATCTGGTGAATTAATGTGGTATATTTCAGGAAAGCCTTCCAAAGGGTATCATTGCTCTTTTTCCTGAAGGCAGGATGGAGGCTTGTTAATTGAGCTCAATCTATTTGGTTTATCTAAGAGAAAGTTAAAAGGTGACTTCATTATGTTATTTAAGTAACTGTATAGAAAAGACATTTCTGATGGTAGATGCCTTTTTAATCTAATAGGGAAAGGTGTAACAAGATCCAGTGGTTAGTAGATGAGGCTAGACAAATTTGAATAAGGAATAAAGCAGAAATTTTAATAGTGAGAGGAATTAATCACTGAAAAAACTCAACAAGGGATGAGGTGGGTTCTTCATCATTTGAATAACTAAGGTTGGATAACTTAAAAATATGGTGTAAATCAAACAGAGATTATTAATATAGAAATTGATCGGTGCAGTTCATTGCCCCATGTAGTTTAAGAGGTTAGACTAGATCATCATTGTGATACCTTTTATCCTTAAAATATATGAATCAATAGATCAGGAGAGTAAGAAGTAAAATTCAAGGCTCCTTCCTTACGCAGAGTTGCCCCAACTGCTTCTTCCATGTAACCTGATTTGATGACTGAGCCTGATTTTCCTCAATAGTCTTTCAACAGCTGCTGCCTCACTACCAGGCACACTAAAAGCCCCAGGCTCCTTTCTGCGTATCTGTTACTTCAGACCTCTTACTCAATACGCTCACTATTATTTACATGATCTGAAGACAGCAGCCAGGACAGAAACTATTGCCCAAGCTCAAAAGATGGATATCTGACAGAGCAGGAGGCTTTTGGAAGTACAGGTGTAAAGGTACCAAACCTCGTCCATCCGCAGGCTTTAGGAAATATTTTGACAGGTACTTACAACCTCTGAATATTCCAATTCASGTAAAAATATTCAGGCTTACATTGGTTTTAAATTTAAGCTGAAGTATCTGCCAGCTCCAATTTTCTTCCGCACTCCTAATGAAGAGAAAATATACAGGGAATGATGACAATCCATGTGTGGGCTAGAACAAAAGCACAGACTACCTTATCAGTACATCTCCAAAAATGCAGAGAATATTCTATCAGCACATCTTCTTCATTTAGACAATCTACAGGGAGGCTGAAAATATCCTGAGCTCTGCAGAAGATGTAGTCRTTGCTGAATTAACCAGAAAGGGATATTACTGACAAGATACATTAATATTAGGTGGTGTGATATGGCTTCTGGAAATAAGCATTTCTTATTTCATTAGTCCAGAAAAAGCCAGCTGAATTCTTCCAGCCACTCTTCAAACCTGATAAGAAGGGCATATTTAAAATATGTTAATCCTTTTCCATTTGCAAATACTGAGTCCAAGGATTTATGTGAAGAGAAATTGAAGGGGATAGAGGACAGATGAATAAAGAGAAACAATAAAGTTGGAAAAAAGACAGCAATTTCTACATCAGCAATGTATATAACATAAGATCCCTCTAGGTGTCTTGGTGAGGGTCTAACCTTAATTCTCCTTGTGGTTGTCAGTAGCTATTAAAGCTGTCCATTCTAGGGTACCCACTTCCTTTTCTTCTTAGGTCAAATTATTTTTCTCACTTGAGCCATCCTACCTACCCTTAGAGCTGTGCTGTTTCAGGAGCAAGAAGAGATGAGAATTGCACATATGCAGCTCTAGCATTTCAGGTCTCTTCACCAGCACTTTCTCGTTCATACAGCCCATCACCTGCCTCCATACCATTCATCCCTGCTCATTGCCTTCTTGCTGCTGGCACTTTCAGAAAGAGATTAGCACTATGTAAAATGTACAATAGGGAATGAATGGGCTGATCAGAACAACAGACAAAACATTTTATCACCCACAAATTCAAAACTTAACTACCATTTAATACAGAGCTACAGGCTATGGTGTTACTGAGATGCCCATGAGGCCCTGAGCTCTCTCTACTTTTCACCAGCATGTGATAGCCAGTTCAGTCCATTACGGCATCTGGCCATTTAGGGTTCTCATGTTGCTCAGAGCTAATCCCATTCTTCTTCATGACCATGGGTTGATTGAGAGTTTTTCTAGGCTACAGGGCTTACACTCAAATATGTATTTCATTAAAAGGGTCAAAGAACTGTAGAACAGTACATTGCAGTGTATCATTGAACAGCTTTACAGTGTCTTATGGGCAAGGGGGATTTTTTAAGTAAGGTGTCCTGCTGCTACAAGAAAAATCATGACATTCTTAACGCCTGCACAGAAACAATACCATGTAGTTCTAAACTGTAATTTCACTTGCTCTGTAGAAGTGTCATATCCACATGATCATACTTCCCCTGTGTTTATAGTCCAGCTTTTTACTTTGCTGACAAGCAGGCAGCTCTTGTGGCTYTTGACAGGGAAATAATAAGGATGTGAAATAGATTTCATTCCTTCTTGCAAATCATCTATACCACAATTATTTATTAAAATCCAATTAAAGAAGAAATCATTAATACCAGCACACATTTAGAACCCAGCCTGATTCTCAAATTACAAGGTGAGTGACATGACTGATTTTTTGACAAACAAATACGTGTCTTCTGGTTTTCATTTTTACAAAGTTTATTTGATGTGGAGTGTATGTGCATCAGTGAAAAACAAAAAAACACAGAATCCCACAAAGCTGCTTCAACAGAGGAAGTCTCTAATATAACAAATGGAAGAGACGTCAATTTGATTATGTGAAAACTCTCTGCTGCATTTTGAAACGCTGATTTGAGGGATACCAGGATCTGCAGCCTGGCTTTTATGTCATCAAACCATTTTCTACAGCTGGGATGCTTTTCTTGGATGGTAGATGTGCATCAAACAATGAGTAGACAGCCCTGGGTGCCCTGAATATAGTCACTGATGATGATGAATTTCCTCTGTAACAGAGCTTTTTAGGGGACTGATTGAGCCATTTTTCTGAAATAATCCTTTATACTAGCTAATCTGAGAAATGACATTTTTTGCTTTAGGAACTAAAGGTAGCTATTTTGCACCTAAAATGTGAAAAGCTTTTTTCCAACATCCTTGAGTGCTGTTACTGACGAACAAAATTGTTTGCTGCCAGATGATATTGAATGGATCCATTCATTATTCCTATCATTTTGTCAGATTTATAATGGCAGGAGTCAAGAACAGGATCTAATATTTATTATCCTTTCAATGTTTTTCTAGTTTCTTCTTTTCCAATTAAAAACAATCACGACTGAAAAAGTTTAATTCATGATTTAGCCAAAGCACCACATAGTGATAATTCCAGCACAGAGGCACCCGTTTTTGAAACTTTGTTAAATGTGAAAATAGCTTTCACTGAATAAGAGGAAATGAGACATTAAAATATTCATACAGATAACAGAAAAACATGTTATGGAAAGTAAGTCAGTCAAAGCTCAGAATATTTGTATTATAATAAAGCAGTAATTTCTCGATGAGTATGGTTGCTTAAGTAAAGGTATGAAGATAAACTTAAAATGTTCAGATTCTCACCTTATAACTTTCTTTTTCACTTTTAAGACAACCTGCCAAGTGTTGGTGCAATTTTGTTATTAGCCATCATTCAGAGTATGGCAGACAGCCAGAGAAGCACTCAATAGTATTTCCTGTTCACCTGTCCATCCCCTTGCAAAGTGACAAGCTGATATACATAAAACTGAAAAATTAATCATTCACAGAGTCTGTTTGCTCTGAATTTGCATGGCACTCTATGGCTGTGTTTTGGGATGCTGTCCATCTGTAGCTTTGAAATTAGCAATCTCTCTCTCTTCCTCTGCCTTTGCATTCACTGCATTTTTAAGGCATAAACTTTCCTCCTTAAGGGTAATTTAGTTCACAACAATCTTTTATTCTGAGTAACACAATATTCTTACCTTAATTAGTAGGATTTCTAAAGTACTATTCTTTCAAAAACATCTGTAGCTTTGAAATTAGCTCTCTCTCTCTTCCTCTGCCTTTGCATTCACTGCATTTTTAAGGCATAAACCTTCCTCCTTAAGGGTAATTTAGTTCACAACAATCTTTTATTCTGAGTAACACAATATTCTTACCTTAATTAGTAGGATTTCTAAAGTACTATTCTTTCAAAAACATTATTTATGATGCCTGGGGTTATATGCGAATTGTAGTAATAGCACTGCAAGTACTGATACATAGTGTCTGCTGGATCATTAAAACTACAGAATGATTAATAATCATTGTTGTGGGTATTTATTGCAGTAACGTCTATGGTACTGGCTTGAAACAAAGCTTGATATCCAGTGAACATTAGAAATTTTTCAGAAAATGATTTATGTAGGTGTCTTTTTGGATTAAACTATTTACTATTTGAAGTAATTACTTCATTTTTCTTCTAGTTTTTCTGTTTATACTTATTAATGTTTCATATACAGCTGATAAAAACTTCCTTTTTTACATTATCACCATTCAGCTAGCAAAAGGTGTTATTCTAACAACAAATTCTTGGAACATCTAAAAGTGTGTAGTCAGTTGACTGTTTCATCATTGCAGTGATTTTGTACTGAACATGCTCTTTAGGGAGAAACGATCCTCTACAGGATTCCTGCAGGCCTTGACCAAGGCACTTAATTTCTCCACCTCTCAGTTCTTTCTGTAAAGTACTCATGGTAGTGTTTCTTTTCCTTAGTCTGCTGGAGGTCTTTGCAACAACATTCACAGTATTTACTGCTATCATGCCCAGCATGAGCAGGGTTTGGTTTTGACTGAGGCCTCAAAAGGTTGCTGCAATAAATGAACAAGAATATCCCTACATGTAGATAAATATAGACAGGTAGCATAAAAATGCATAGCTGTTCAACTGTAAAATACATCCTGGGATGAATCCAGGACATCATTAAGGAAAATTACTACTTCTACTCATGGGTTCATGCCTCCTTTGTATTTGCCCCACCTTTTGCACTTCTCCATTAGTCATGGTCAGCAGGTGCAAACACCTCCATCAGGTACCATACCTACTCCACAGGTCCTGTCAGCCATCCTCAGAGGACTCTATGTCAAAACCACCACCTCACAGATGAAAGGAAGCCTAGTGCAAGCATTAGAAGAAAGGGAAAGTGTTTAGAAGAGAAAAAGACTGTTCATGTAGATGAAAAGAGCTGTTGGATGGGGAAGGTTATCCAGGGGCAAGGCAGGAGAGAGTCTTAAATGAGTTTCTTTGGAAAATTCTGAGACTGGTTCTTAATTTTTGTGATTCATCCACTGAGGCTTATGTCTTAGAGATAGGTAGGTGCACACTGCTCTGAATTGTGGAGGACTAACAAGCATTTGTTTTAAGACTAGGGTTAAACCTTTCACTTGGTTCTGCAAAATTTCCAATTTCAGCTGTTTCAGAGGCAGGCTATCATACCAGTGAACATTGAATTAAAGATATGATTCCTATTTACAGCATGCTCCCTCTGGACATTGGCTTGATAATTTACCTCAMTGTCAAATTTTGTGCATGCACTCCAATTCCCAGAATACATAATTCTTTCCCTTGAATAATGATAACATTGCCTGAATATAAACTGGCTGCTTTAGCTAGAAGTTATCACTACCTTAAATGGATCCAGGAGCATTTTTCACAAAAGGTTACAGGGAGAGATGTCCATTTACATTTTTTGCACCACATATTAACTTGTTTTAGTTTCACTTCATTCATTTATGTGGCAAAACACAATGTACTGTAACTCTATCACCTAAGTMGATGTAAAATATTTTGTGATTAAAAAAATTCTCTATATTTATAGGGCATAATTTCATATTTGTGTGTGTGTGTTTTAACAGGTGGTCCAATTGTTGATGGAAAGAAATAGAATATAAAGCTTCAAGATCCACTCCCAGTGCTCTTTGCCTATCAGGCAAATATGTACTCGTCTTTTCTGAAAAAATGTCTCAGATTGTGACTAGTGTTATTTTTTTGCAAGCCTTAAAGCCAATACAAAATCAGTTGAAAGGAAATGTTCATCTCTTCCTATAGAAAGATAAGTATAGTTGACATTTTGAATAGCTTCCATAAAGTGTCACTGTAAGTCATAAAGAAAATCAAACAGAATATGTTGTTTTATTTAACCTTCCAGGCACTACAATTCTTGAATTACCAAGAGTTCAAGTTGGTAGCTCTTCACAAGTATTGTGCTTTATGAAACTGTACATTTTTATATAAAATGTTTCTTTAAAAATAAAACAAAAGCCCTTTAAGTAGCATTCTGTTATTCTGAGGGGCAAGAAACATTTTGGAGCAAGGGAATACACTCACACTGTACATTTAAGACAGTGACAGATTGTAAAAGTTTATTGCTTCCTGCAGATATTGTATCTGGTGTTCCAGTTAAATCAAAAAATTATTCATAACGGTAGAGATAAGAAATAGTCCAAGAACCAGGCATTTTTGGTGTTTTCCAGAACAGTAAGGAAGAGGGAAGAAAGAAAAAAGTAAGTAAATGTTAATCCAAGCAAAAAAGCCAAAATCACTTGGGTGAAAATTACTCGGGGTGACCTTCACATACCTAATGCGTCATCAAAGTTTGAGGCTTTTACTCAATTGTCCTATGTAAAAGTAGAACAAATGCCTTCACCTGCATGCATCAAGTTGCCATAGTAGGACCTACAAAATCAGTGGATACATTAACAAATTACSTTAATATTTTCCTTTTTTTCTCAGTCTGTTTTAGTGTACCACAAAAGCGTATGTATAATTCTGAAGGCATAGATGCATCAATTATGTCTTTACGGCATGTGCCCACTTCCCCAATTTACGACGTAGCCAGTGAATACTGCTGAGTTGTGTGGGGGGAGTTGAGCTATAGCATATTCCCTTCTAGTCTGGAAGCTCTCTACTTCTGGAAAATAAGGAAGCCATCCAAACAGCTGAATAGATTGAGTGCTGAGGTGGAATATCAAGGAAGGAAGAAGAGGTAAGAACATGTGTACACCTTTCCGACACTGTGCAGACAGTCATATATATTTTCCATCTTCCTGTTGTTCCAGGTCAGGCCTGTTGACCTTTCCGAACGCCTACATTGATACAATTTCCTGGGTGGAAATCGGCTCATCTAAATTTGTCTGTCTAAAATTAGGCATCTAGTCTAAGGTGGTCCTGCAGATGGTAGAGGATGTGCTTGATCTCATATAACCTACATTTATCCCAAGTCCCATTGCATTTTAAGCATGAGATTAACTGCCATTCAAGAGAYGGATTCCCATGTGTACGAAATTGTTGCATATCCCCTTTTCAGCTTGTTCTTGTCAAATGTCAGTGCCACTACTGCCTACTACTCCATTTGAGTCATGAATTTTTCCTTCTCTTAAGTAGTTTGCTTTATGCAGCTGAAAAGCTGMCCAGAAGCTGGTTTTGGTGAAAACACAGAACTTTTAGTGAAAATACCTCTAACAGATGTAGTAGCATGCAGCAAAAAAGTAAGAAGAAACTTTTTCAGTTTTTTAGAGGTAGTGTGAGCTTATTCCTAGCCTCCTCCAGTAACTGCCTTATTTATTTACTGTCAGTCCTTTAAATTGTATTAGATGCCCTTTCAAAAGGTTCTCATGCAATTCCAATTTAAATGTAGGACAAGGTTTAATAAATATTAGTGGCAAATAATAAATTGTGAAGATCAGGAGGAAGGAAGGAGGTTATTACTGGAGGTGGCTGTGCATACATCTGAGATTTGTTAAAACACGTTGTTACAGCTGAAATCACTAGATGGCAATGTTACATATGCTCTTACAAGCTCTTCCATTAGAATGCAAGCAAGTGTTCAGTCTCTGAAGAAATGCTGTATGGTTGCTACTGTTGTTGTGCAGTTGTATTTGAAAAGTACCCAAGTTTGCTTTTTTCCACTTTACCCTCTGTATTTGGTAATGAGAAACAAACATGATTTGTCAGCTCAGATTTCTCGAGCAAGACAGGTTTGAATGCTTTTTAGAGCAGGCTTCATTCCATGCAGGTGGAGGGCATGAGGGAAGCAAGCACACTTTGAACATAGGCAAATTTCTGCTCAGCTGGATAAACTGACCTATAACAATTCTGCTATCACATTGCAGGGGACCAGTGAGGGTATCAGAAGCAAGATACTGTTTTGAAAAAAACAGCATTATGTATCTCTTTATTGCTCAATCTGTCATTACCTATAAATGAGACCAGATTCCTCCCAGCTGGCTAAGGCATTGCCAGAAGCACTATGTTACCCCACAATCACCCTCACAGTTCTCCCTATGGTAAACAGAAAGTGAAGTAGCTCCAGAGAGTGAATCACATCATTGATGGGCTCTCAAAGTGCCTCTCCCTGCTCTTTGTCTCTACAGAAGAGGCAGCTTCTAACTTTTCTGAAGTTCTTTACTGAAGAGGCAGCTTCTAACTGAAGCATGTCATATAGATGCACAAGGGTTGTTCTGGGCTACAATACCTACATTTGTGCAGAAATGTATACATTTTAAAATTATTTCATTTTCAATTCAATTTTGATTACTGAACCACATTTTAGGGATAAATMGAACAAAGGTTGTGAGACTAGGGAGAGAAGAACAGATGCAAGACTGTCTTTGCAGAAAAGAAAGGACAAGACAGAAGATCAGTGAGAAAGCAAAAAGCTGAAGTAGACTGAAGCCTATGAAGRAACATGAGAAGCAGAAGATAAACCACTGCAGTGAGCCTGCCAGCGTTCTGTGTTTGAGCTCTTCCTTTGCTCTAAGCAGTAATGATTATCTCTTTACTTTAGTCTGTGAGGTTTTTCAAAGGCCACCAGAGAACAGGCAGGAAAAAAAGAAGTAGTTAAAAAAGAGAAGCCTATGCATGTGAGAGCTCATGAGGAAGGATAGATCACTGAAGCACCAGTAAAAGAAGAATTATAATATTCTGTATATGAAGAAGGAATACATAGAAGCAAATAAGTTCCAGAATACAATAACCCAACTCTCAGCTTCCTCCTAGAAGGAAGGTGGATGATTATATCTCTTGGCTGCTCTAACTACAAGTCTTCTGCAGCCAATACACTTTCAGGCCATGCTGGCCAGACGTTGGCACCTTAAAGAACATCTTTTACATGTATTAGACAGCTGTAGCTCATCAGCAGATTTTCAACTGCCAAGGGATTGGGTCTGGGTCCTGTGACAGCAGAAACCAGACTGGTGCAAAGCCTGAGTGAATTTGAGCTTTGATGAAAACGCAGAGGATGTTGTTATCTAGATGTAATAACATGGGTAAGACAACAAGGACATCTGAATCTAGTTCCTTCTTCTGTGACTATACTGATGAATAATCCTGTGTGGGTCATTTACCTGCTCCTTTTGTTATGTAATTAACCTCGACATAAATTGTAAAATTAAACAATTAATCTATTGCTTAGTCCTGCCTGATGTTAAGGCCATGTGACCTCATGGGCAATACTCAGTTCCCATCAGCTTGGGAATTTAGGATGCCACTGGCCTTACAAGATCAAGCTGTAAATTTTTGTTTATCTATCTTAGCATCCACTTAGTGATATATTAAAGAAGTAAGTTAGGTCTTTCCATAATGGACTAAAGTATATATTGCCTCCAAATGAGACATAAGAAACTTCACTTGTTTGGAAAAACTTAATGTTATGTTTGCTTTCAGTAGACCAATGCAGTGGCTTCAGTAGCACATTATTTACAAGGTGTGTTTCTGTAATTATAAGGAAATGGAGATAGGAAATGAGCAGAGATGTTTAAAGGACTGATGCAAGGCTATAGCCTACAGGTATTCTCCTGGGTGATAATATTCACATCATGTCTTAAAGCCTATATATTTCTACAAAATGTCTGATTTTCTTTATTTGTATTTAAAGGAGCCATGTTTCTGAGTGGTGGAACAAATTTTATTCTTGCTGGTGGAATATAAAAAAAGTAGGACAAGCTAGCCCGTTTAGTTTTGGTCACGTGATGCCTAAGAAAAAATGGAGGTAAACACATTACAAACACTGAAGACTATGACAGCATTGTCAATATTTCTAAAGCGTTAATGAAATAACTACAAGCATTTTGCCTTTATTTAGAAATGCATGAATTTAAGGTATATAATGATTTGTATTTTATATAAGCAGTCCTGTGAAAAAAGCTGTACCTATACTTGAAATTAATGAGAAAATACTGTAGCATTTCTATTTAGTGCTATAATATAGTAGGTGTTTGAAATTATTTCAGCTTGTCAGAAAAAGTCCAATTTGCTTTCTGAGTTGTGAAATCATGGTTTCGTATCCGGAATATTTTAACAGCCGGATGATACAAATTAGCTTAGGGGGATTCCAAATTAATTGACTTTTTTGTTGTTACTCTTTTGCATTTTAGATCTCCACTTAATAACTGAAAAAATTCTGAATGAGCTTGTAACAGTGTTAAACAACAAGCACCAAAATTCTGATTCTGTTGCAACTTTTACTTGTTTTCCGGTTGCTGTTGCTMTTTGCTCTAACACTCTGAAAAGCTCACTGTAATAGCTGAAGTTTTCAATGTTTTTTTTTCTCCTCTGTGACTCATTTGGAAGGTTATAGAAAAAAAAATGTTTAAAAAATAAAGTCAGGAAAGTTTAAAACTTGAAAGTTGCTTACTTTTACTTGAAAATTTCCATGTAGCTTGTTTCATGATGTGCTAGTTCCTCAAGCAGTATGCACCACAACAACAAAAAACCCACCAAGACTAAAAAATGGCAAAGATTCACTGCAAACATTTCAGTTATTTCAGAAGAATTGTGGGTTGTATCTATGTGTCTGAATGCATGGACAAATACTATCAAATCTATCAATAAATATATACTCTATCCACGCTGTTCTAAAAGTGAACTTCTTACAGATAACAACAATCTCTGCTATTTTGAGTGACTGCTTTAGGATGTTAAGAGCAGTAAACTTGACAGTGGCAGCTACATAGTTGAGGATGACAATACTTCTAATTATACGTACCCACAGCTAATTACACTGTCATTCCAAACTGGTACAGAAAYATATTATTTTAGCAGCAAATCCTACTTTTCAGGCATTCCACCTGTTCTCCTGGAGACTTCTAGGCTCCAGTCCTGCTGTATAGTCCCATTGCTTATGTCTGGCTTGCTGCCAAACACAAATAGCTCTTCTGACTACAAGAACAAAAGCTTAACCTAAAGGGCTAAATTCTTCTTTGGCTCACGCTGTGTGCAAATACCCTTGGCTGCATATATTAAGTCAGCATATCTTTTCTTCTGTTAAAGTGGTATTAGACATAGGTAAAATTTTTCATGTCAAGTTTTAAGTTAAAATACAGATTTAGCAGTACTAAAATAATAGTTTCAAACAACTTATTGGCTTAAAAATATTATCTGATTTTATTTAATAAGAAATGGAGATATGGTTTTTTATTTATAATTTTCATTTTTGACAAAAATATTTGGAGAACAGCTGAAAAAAGTAATAATGGTACTACTACTACTACTAGTAATGGTCCAGTCAAATAAAACAAATCAATTTTATATAATAAAACTTTATTTTGACCTCATGCAAAAACTTTTATTTTTAACAATTTTAATTTGAAGCTTTTTTCCCTTTTTTAACAACTGTTTCTCTGCTTCTTTTCTCTCCAAAAGTGAACCATTGGCATAAATTTTCAGAAATTTAGTTTTGTTTAACTTTACCTGTATGTGCTATTGAACAATCAGTGAGACAGTCTGAGGCAAACCTTTACATGTTAAGGTATTTGTAATTTGAGAGTGAGAGACCCGGTACTGTATGATGAGGTGTTTTGTGTGGGTTGTTTTTTTTTTTTTATTTTACTTTTCTTAATTTAAAAAAAAAATGGTAAGCTGATTCAGTGCTATCAAACCATGTGAAAGATTTGCTCAGACAAGAAATCTTGCTTATGGTGGAAGCTGTTGACACCAAATCACTCTTTTTTCATGGGAGAAATTATTGGGGAAAGAAAATGCAATGTTTTTCTCCAAGTACATGTGTTTTAGAGGATGCCTAGTGAGTTAAGTCAGCATCCGAGCAGCTGTTAACACTGTTACCATTTGCAAGGCGAGCTTTAGTGGAACATGATGTGCGCTGGTGATATCCAATGCAGCAAGCAAAGTGGCAGTTCAGGATCTGAATGTACTACGCTAAAATTCATCTTTCTACCCCTTTCTTCACTATTCAGAGAATGGACAGCTTGGACCCCGGCTACAGTAAAGTGGCATTTGGTCTCTCTCCTTGGCAGTTGACAACTGCACTGCAGTAGTGAAGACAGCTTTGAGATCACATTGAAGGAAACGCATATAGCCAACAATGTACTTGAATCAAAGTGCGTCTAAGGGGAAGTGATCTATCTATATAAAAAAAGAGTAAAGGTTGTTACAAAGAGACATGAGTCCTTTTTCTAGGATAAGTGAGAGATTTCATTGAAAATTCAAGCTGGCAGACTTCATTAAAATTTTGTCTAAGTTTCTGGACAAAGACCATAAACTTACTAACTTGTATGTTGTGCTGAGCTTCATGAAGTTCACAGRACCAGCCTAGGAAGACACATTTTATTCATGGTTTCCAAAATGCATTTTAATATTCTTACAGTTGATAGAAGCTAATAGCTATGAAAAAAGAAAAAGAAACTGCTACGGCTTACAAATCGGTAAGAAACTCTACCCCAAGAAGCTGGGGCCCATATGAGCAAGTAAGTAAAGAATTAAGATCTTCATGTGAATGCTTCAGAATTAGAGTGCAAAGTTCATTTTATAGAGACAATTATAACTAAATGTGTTTCTCTTCAGGTTTTCCTSCTTGAAGTCAAGGTCGTGTCTATTATCTGTTACCGTTGTTCTTCTGGTATTTCATGTTTATATTTTTGTGGGAACTCATTTTCAGAAATATGACCTATAGTAATCATTGCCATCTGATTTGATGTTGTCTCGTACAATGTCAGTTAGCTAATGTTATTGTGAAGCTTGGAATGGATTAGAAACTACTTGGATGACTGGAAGCTACATTAAATTCAATTGGAGTTAAATAGGCTATTAATCAGCACTTGGTGATTACTAGGCCTGAAGTTCTCCTTAGTGATTAATTTTGAAAAATGTTGTGCTGATACAAATATAAGAGATTTCACTATTAAACTAGCCTTGATAATATTGGTACATTTTTGTTATTGCTATTATTTTTTCCAATATTATTTCAAGATTCTTATTAGGCAAGTCATAAAAGGATATTTCATTCATGGTTCTGAGCCAAATTCTGCATTTTGACCTTTGTGAAGGCTCCCACTAGCTTTTATTTGGTTTGCCTACTTGCAGTTAAATGTAGAGTGTGGGCTTTTATGGGTTGTGAATTTATAATTCTATTTTCTAAATTTTAATGTTTCAAATTGTCATATCCAGAGACAACTGATACAGAGAACTGCAGCTAGAGCTGCTTAATGAGTTTGAATTTATCAAGATTTACTTCCTGAATGTGGGAAACCATTTATGAGGTGCAGCATGTTTTAAGATTATTTTAAAATACTGTTGTTGTCTTCAGAAGTTTTACTAACAATCAAWGTATCTGGTAGATTTGTTTCTCTAATACATCTTCAACATGGATTCATGAAGGGCAGGTCCTGCTTGACCAACCTGATCTCCTTCTACGACCGGGTGACCCGCCTAGTGGATGAGGGGAAGGCTGTGGATGTGGTCTACCTGGACTTCAGCAAAGCCTTTGACACCGTCTCCCACAGCATTCTCCTGGAGAAGCTGGCGGCTCATGGCTTGGACGGGTGTACTCTTCGCTGGGTAAAAAACTGGCTGGACGGCCGAGCCCAGAGAGTTGTGGTGAATGGAGTCAAATCCGGTTGGCGGCCGGTCACGAGCGGTGTTCCCCAGGGCTCAGTTTTGGGGCCCGTCTTGTTCAACATCTTTATCAATGATCTGGACGAGGGGATCTAGTGCACCCTCAGTAAGTTTGCAGATGACACCAAGCTGGGCGGGAGTGTTGATCTGCCTGAGGGTAGGAAGGCTCTGCAGAGGGATCTGGACAGGCTGGATCGATGGGCCGAGGCCAATTGCATGAGSTTCAACAAGGCCAAGTGCCRGGTCCTGCACTTSGGTCACGACAACCCCAGACAACGCTACAGGCTTGGGGAAGAGTGGCTGGAAAGCTGCCCGGCGGAAAAGAACCTTGGGGTGCTGGTTGACGGCCGGCTGAACATGAGCCGGCAGTGTGCCCAGGTGGYCAAGAAGGCCAACGGCATCCTGGCCTGTATGAGGAATAGTGTGACCAGYAGGAGTAGGGAGGTGATCGTGSCCCTGTACTCGGCACTRGTGAGGCCGCACCTCRAATACTGTGTTCAGTTTTGGGCCCCTCACTMCAAGAAGGACATTGAGGTGCTGGAGCGTGTCCAGAGAAGGGCGACGAGGCTGGTGAAGGGTCTGGAGAACAGGTCTTATGAGGAGCGGCTGAGGGAGCTGGGGTTGTTTAGCCTAGAGAAGAGGAGGCTGAGGGGAGACCTTATCGCTCTCTACAACTATCTGAAAGGAGGCTGTAGAGAGATGGGTGCTGGTCTCTTCTCCCAAGTAACAAGTGATAGGACGAGAGGAAATGGCCTCAAGTTGCGCCAGGGGAGGTTTAGATTGGATATTAGGAAAAATTTCTTCACTGAAAGGGTAGTCAGGCATTGGAACAGGCTGCCCAGGGAAGTGGTGGAGTCACCATCCCTGGAGGYGTTCAAAAAACGTGTGGATGAGGTGCTTYGGRACATGGTTTAGTGGGCATGGGTACTGGGTTGATGGTTGGACTCGATGATCTTAGAGGTCTTTTCCAACCTTAATGATTCTATGATTCTATGATTCTATATCTCATGGTCATATAACAGAATCCTGATGTGTCTACAGAAGCAACGTGCTCCTCTTTCTGTATTAGTGCAATAAAAGTTAAAAGTTCACAAGACAGTCTTCCAACACTTAATTTTTTCTTATTTTATGGATTGAATCAAATTTATATTTCACTTCTGCAAATAGGTAAGTTAAATGTAGAAGCTAATAAAAAGTTAAGAGAAATGAACATTGAATTTGAGCGTTGGCTTCTGGGTGTCTAAGCTGAAGGGTTAGAGTTTCAAGGGTTTGAGTTCAGCCCTGTCTTTATGTGCACACACCTAAAGTTATCTCAGATTAAACATTCAGATTCTGTAACACAAACCTTCTGGATATTCTAGAAAATGTGGTTCTGAGATGTCAAAACAAGGTAAAAAATTATTTTGTTTTGTTGTGCACTTATTTTTGTAGAGTAACCTCTTGTGTATGTAAAGAATTTAATAAAAATGCTCTGCATTAGTAGTGAAAATGGCATCTTCTGTGATACCTAGTGAGGTGTTCAGCTCAGTGATAGCTGGATTTTGAAATATTTCTTACAGATAAAATTATAATCAGGAATATGTAGCCAAAGACATTGGAAAGTCTACCTACATGAAAACTGACAACTAAAATTCTTCATTTCAAAATAAGTTAGTGGATAACTTGTAAAAAAATTTTGGTATTACTACAAAATCATATGAATAAATAAGAACCCCAGCCATGTTAACTATACAAGCATTGTTTGGGAAGACATGCTGTTAGATAAGAACTTGGTATGTATATTCTGATCTGGGAGATAAGCTGTTAGGAAAAATAAGGTGGAAGGAAACTTATAAATGATAAATTCTGAAAGTCTGGTTCAGCATATCTAAGTAAAAGATAGCCAGTTTGGAATGCTGGTATACTTGATTTTAGTATAACATATGAAAGCTCTGATTTCTCTTTAAAAAACTCTCTGCTAGGCATATATAGATATGATTTGACTTTTTGTCCTGAATATRGAAAGAACCCAAAAGCATTAAACTGTTGGATGAATATCCTGACTTTTGTARTAAGCTCTCCCTAAGTATGACAGAAAATGGGATTGTGCTATTGGCTTTTGGACTCTAAACTTTCTAAGGAGGAATTACTTTTTTTATGACGTGTTTGCTCAGTGGGGCCTTGATTCCTCATTTTCAAGCTCTAGCTATTACTGCCATACAAACGTTAAATAATAAATGTTCCTATATTGCTTATTCACAGTTTTGTAAAAGAAAACATGTTATGGTAAAACAAGCCTATTCACCTTGGAATGCTGTTCATTTGAAAACTTACTATTTTAAAATTAAAAGCTTTCTACAGTGTAGTCTATTTAGCATTTTTCCTTATTGTCTGCTTATAGTATATGTTGAGCAGATTAAAAGTCAACTGGAATCACAGTGTTTTTAAAAGCTGCCTGGTGTTTCAAGATATTATTTTTCCCTCCCCAAGGAAAACAAACTAATACTCTCAAAGCCTATTAAATTTATGACCTTCTTGCTGAAAAGGCGTATTTTAAAAACATTTTCTTTGCTTGCAGATTTTTCTTTTAGTACTTGGCAAATTGTGGTTGGTGCAACAATACCAAATTTTTATTCACTTGGAGTGGGATTTAATTTACATATTAAAACGTATAGATGTGTATGTCTACTTATAAATGTCTACATGTGAGCTATATGGCTTGTGTACTCCTTTTGTTTTGCTCCCGGAAGCCAGTAGGGTTTAATTTGGAGATATGTATAGCTGGCCAGGTGAAACTGCTGCTGGTGTTGGTATAATGGAGAACTGTAGGAATGAAAGGAATTTTTATGATAAAAATTAAATATTATTTAGTGAATTTATGAAACTCGGTGATAAGCAGAAGTTCAAAGACTAGAAGTCTCTGAATCATAATTTAATGCTGAATCTTTTAAACTATAATTACAGTCTCTTTTCTGTTTATAAGTCCTTCTTTCAGGCTTGTTCTTGGATTGTAAGACTTCTACTTTTCTAAGTATTCTGAATATTTACACAGAAGTTATATTAAGCATGATTCCGAACATTTTACACCATATTACGCTTTTTTTCTTCAGGATCTATCTATACTTTTAATCTGATTTCATTCTTCTGTGACCCTTAGTACATACAATCAAAATGTGACAGTGGGACTACACAAAAATTATTCTAGTTTATCAGATCAAAACCCCACGTTAGGGTCTCCCTCCAAGCCAAGCTACTATTTGGTGCTTTGTTAACAACAAACAAACAAACAAACCAACCCCCCAAAACTATGAGAAACAGGTTAAATATGAATAACTCTTTTATACTAACAACTCCCAGTTTCTGGCAATCAGCAAGTTAGGGATTTCCTGAGACAGATTTTCTTCTTCAGGAGTGTGTTAAATAGTCATTGGTGGTTCTGTGGATTTGTCTAATCTTTCCACCAGGAACCTACCATTAAGGCAGGGAAAATATTATTACATTCAGTGTCTGTTCGTCTAGAAGGTGTCTCGGGATGTGAACTTCAGTTGGACTTGGCAAATTAATAAAAAAAAATCCCATAGCATTTGTTTGTATTCAATTCTGAAAGTGTTAGGTATTCCTGCAAGGTTCTGAGTTTTCTTGGTATTACTGAAGCCAGGGAAATGAAGGTAAGTGGCTTTCAGAATAAAATACTCAGTGTATTTCCACTTGAGTAAGTGTCTGAAGGCAAACAGTTGTCATTCATTGGCAAAGCACAAAAGGTTAAGACAACTGCTTAACAAGAAAAAAAAGTCGTATCTTGTGAAATCCAATCTAAGCAGAGACAGCATTCTAAAGATTGCTTACCTTCCCTCACTTTATTTCTTGTCAAAGACTAAAGCCAAAATATTTCTCTGCTTTTCTTTAGTATTACGGCTTCTTTTTAATACAGTATTTCAAGAAGTGAATATCCTTGACTGTAGAGTTATCACCTTTTAAGCAACAGTGGGAAAAGATAAGTTGAAGAAAATACAATTGAAAATTAAGGAAATTACTCTGAAAAAGCAATATGAAAATGATAATGAAAAGATATGCTTATGTTGTTTTGTGGATACTACTCTTCATTAAATAAAATTCCCACTTTTCATTTTGTACTAAAAAGGCAATTTATCTATGATRTCTAAATAAGAAAATGACATTCACATGAATGAAGTATTTTATTGTTTTTCTCTTTGACCTGCAAGGGAAAATAATGGTAAAAAGATGATTGCCATCAATTGCCAATTTTTATCATAGATGAAACTGATGATTCCAGGTTGCAAATGCTTTGAAGTAAAAAGTAAATAGGATATTGACTTTTTGTCACTGGCTGGGTGACGGGTGCCTTGCATAATGAAAGACAGATGTGCTTCTCTAACAGACAAATTCCCCCTTTCTCCTCAGCAGCTTGCAGTCTTTTATTACTGAAATATGACCATAGATGTTTTATTTCAGAACTGCTTTCAACAGTTCTCAAGGTCTCCTGAGCAATCTCTGGCTAAGACAATGTAAGCCAATATAATTAGACTGTGTATCACTCTTTCATGGACAGTGAACAAGAGTGTTAAAAATTACATGTTAAAGAAGATTTGATGTCATCTGTGTTTGCATCACAGTTTGATCTACTAGTCTGCGTGCAGGTAAGCATTCCACTCAACTATATGTAGGAATAAGCATTACTATTATTATTATACCAATAATCTGGCATAATGCCAACACAGAAGTTTGTGAGAAAACATAATATTCTGTCATGAAAAGCAGGTACACCTGAGAAATTGGTTGTGTTTTACACTGGAATAACTGTCAGAGTAGAGGAAGAGGGGAACAAAAATCTCACCTGAACTCAGTGGATTTCTCATTGCAAAATAAGTCTGAGGTATCTTCAGGTTGGACAGAGGATTGTGGCAATTTAATATAGAAACAGAATCATAGAATGGTTTGGGTTGGAAGGGACCTTTAAAGATCACCTAGTCCAACCCCCCTTCCATGGACAGGGACATCTTTCACTAGATCAGGTCGCACAGACCTGTTCAATGTGACCTTGAACACTTCCAGTGATGGGGCATCCACAACGTTTTGGGCAACCCGTTCCAGTGTCTCACCACCCTCATTGGAAAAAATTTGTTCCTTATGTCCAATCTAAACCTACCCTCTTTCAGTTTAAAACCACTGCCCCTTGTTCTGTCACTACAGGCCCTCGTAAAAAGTCTTTCTCCATCTTTCTTATAAGCCCCTTTAAGTACTGAAAGGCTGCAATAAGGTCTCCCCAGAGCCTTCTCTTTTCTAGGCTGAAGAACGCCAACTCTCTCAGCCTTTCTTCATAGGAGAGGTGTTCCAGCTCCCTGACCATTTCTGTGGCCCTCCTCTGGACCCCTTTTAACAGGTCCATGTCTTTCTTGTACTGTGGATCCCAGAGCTGGACACAGTACTCCAGGTGGAGTCTCATGAGAGCAGAGTAGAGGGGGAAAATCACCTCCCTTGTCCTGCTGGCCACGCTTCAGATACGATTGGCTTTCTGGGCTGCAAGTGCACATTGCTGGCTCATGTCCAGTTTTTCACCCACCAGTATGCCCAAGTCCTTCTCCTCAGGGCTGCTCTTAACCCATTCATCCCCCAGTCTGTGATGGTACTGGGGACTGCCCCGACCCAGGTGCAGGACCTTGCACTTGGCCTTGCTGAACTTCATGAAGTTCATATATGCCCACTCCTCAAGGCTGCCAAGGTCCTTCTGGATAGCATCCCTCTCCTCAAGAATATCAACTACACCAGTCAACTTGGTGTCATCTGCAAACTTGTTGACTCAATCCCACTGTCTATGTCACTGATGAAGATAATAAATAGTATTGGTCCCAGTATGGACCCTCAAGGGACACCACTCATTACAGGTTTCCACTTGGAGATTGAGCCATTGACTATAACTCTTCGGACATAGTCATCCAGCCAATTCCTTATTCATCTAACAGTCCATCCATCAAACACGTATCTCTCCAATTTAGCGGCAAGAATGTTGTCAGGGACTGTATCAAAGACCTTGCAGAAATCTAGGTAGATGACATCATTAGTTCTTCCCTTGTCCACCGATGCAGTCACTCCACTGTAGAACGTCACTTGATTAGTCAGGCATGATTTGCCCTTGGTGAAGTCACATTGGCTCTCTAATCACCTCCTTGTCTCCCATATGTTTTGACATATGGAATCTGTTCGATGATCTTACCAGGCAAGGAGGTGAGGCTGACTGGTCAGTAAAACACAAACACACAATTTTTGTTGTCATTAAAATGTGAGCTGTATGGCTTAAAAAGAGTAAACAGGAATAAACACCAGTGACAATTAAAATTTTAGATTACTTACAATCTGTTTATAAATCTATTGCATTTCTAGCTACAAGGAAAAAACCAGTGATACAGAGAATTTAAGTGACTAGAAGACAGGTACTATGCTGTTTTTCAGCATATGGGCCTTGTCTTTGTTTCTGAGCATTTGAAACAATATTATAGAGTGCTGCATAAGTAAACAGGGAGCAAAGTGTTAGGGATAATGTGATGAATTTGGAAGGCAAGACACACTCTTTGTCTTACCCTGTTGTTTTGTTGTTACCATATTGCTTTACTCCACTCAGCCTACCACTTAGTAAGATGAACAGTTATGTGGCAGTTGGTCAGTTGGTTGAAATCAGGCCACTTGCCTTGGGAATTTGAAACTCCCTAGTACTCAGGGTATTGTTTTATGAGACAGATAGTATAAAAGCCCTTAGAAGTATTGCAGAGCAGGCTTTTCACGGTTGTTACCAAACAAAGCAGAATAATAACATGGAAGAGTCCACTTTTGGTCATCTTTGTTTTTACTAAATCGATTTAAGCCAGTGACATCCTAAAAGTAAAGGTGTATTTGCAATGTATCCTGTCAGCCCTAATAAGTTTTTTTGGGTTTTTTGTATGATCTCGGCAATTAAGGGCTGTTACTACTACTACTACTTTTACTTCTTCTAGTACTACTTTTAGTAAACTACGGTTTTATGCTATCTACAGCCAGAAGACAATCGATTTGGAGGTTCTCAGTTTAAGAATAGCTATCAACAATTGCCTCCTAATTGTTGGTAGATGTGGCTAAGTTCTAGTGATAGCATTTAGTTTGTCACAGGATTCAGCATCTAGATTGGTCAGGGCTAATCACCCAGTTCAGTGATTAACTATGAATTACTTAGATGTGAGAGAGATTGACAGAACCAGATCAACATGGACAGCACATGAAAAGGCATCTCATTGATTTCAAACTGCAGCATCAATTAGTCAAATCTTGCTCTCATGAAAATCAATGACGGGCTTTTTTGTGACTTTAGATGGAAATTGAAGTCCATATTATAATAATTCTATGTTTCTGCAGATTTTCTTTTGTAGATGTCACAGCTTTGTAATTCCAGCATTCTGTGCTCCATATTTCTTTATTTTACATTAAATATTAATTTTCAACCCTCAGAAGTGCGTAACAAAACTCATTGTGGCTTCATAAACTGGTTCACAAATGATAGCTATTGCAAGTGTGTCTTTTTTTACCAGAAGATTGTTGTGAGCCATCTGGGACAGAGTGCAAAATTTCTTCTTCCCAATCATAATGAAATCTGAGCTTTAAAAATGCATTGCCAATACATTCTTTCATCACAATTATTGTTCTAAAAATGAATTCAAGGTACAGTATGTTATACCTCATCCTTACTGTAATCTTTATTATGAGAACAAGGTAGTGCAATTGTAATAACTGTAATAGTATACAAAAGACAGTCATCTAATGTACCTAGTAGTGTGTTTAGCTGTTCATATGTAGATTAGCTATGTATTCCACAGCCATCAACAGGTAAACTTGCTTCAAAAAATGCATGAGGTATTGATTTTATTTCTTTGGCAAAGGATATAATGAGAACACAGCATGTCACAACAGGAATCTGACCTCGTGACAAAGATTACAACGAGAATAGAAATATAAACCTGCAGTCCACATCATTTTCTAAAGGCAAGGAGGTTCTGGTTTCACTACTTTCTCACTTTTTACTTTCCTTTTTTACATAAAATCTTGTGTTGTAGCAACCCAGTTGTGCTCTCAAGTCATCCAGATGAGTCATCTTCAGATAATGGGAATCCATGGATGATCAGAGTTGATCTGAACCTATTTTTCCCATTGAATGTGTTGAATAGGTTACCTCTCTCTCTCTCTGATTCTCCTTCTGTTTCATTTCTCCAGTAAAGCACCATCCTAACCACCGTAATGCATCATCGTTAGACTGCAGATCAATGGATACAGTTAGTATTTATATAAACATACACACACACACACATATATATATGTGTATATATATATAATTTATACTTCTCCTTTATCTTCTATATACTGCTTGCTTTCTCCACTTGTCAGCTTCTCTAGATAAGCATATAGCACACTGTGAGTGATAGCACAGTTCAAATAGCTCATGATAATAATTGCTGTTTCCTTTAAAAGAGTGGGATTTAGGTTTTTTTTTTTTTTAATTTATAGCCAAAAGGGTTTTATTTTCTTTTTTCAGATTTTCATGTGCACTGACCCCTGCAGAGGCAGGGATCTGGCGTCTGTTCTGAATCTGTTGAAATAACAAAATAGAAGCTTTAAAAGGGTTATTTTTTATAGCTGTTTCCCTTACTATACCTTGATGTATGAGACGTTCATGACTTCTGTTTCTTTTTCAGTAGCTCTTTTAGTTGGATTATCCTTTCCTCTTTCTTCCCACATGACACTCTCTCTTTCACCCTCTTTCTACAAACTTTTTGATTCCTTTTAGCCACTCATGACTTCAAGTATGATATTCTATCAAACATTAATTTACTTTATGCTTTCATCTTGTCTTTATTCATCTTATGCTACGTCATCTTCCTTCTATAGTTATAGAAGGATATCATGCTGCTCATTTTACACAAGCGAAACATTTTCTAAAACCCTTCCTAATTTTTACCACATCATTATCTTTGACATTTGTTGCCAAGCTAACTCATTTTCAGTTCTTCTCTCTATTTTCTTGCATATCTCTAAGTTTGTGTTCTGTCATTCATCTGCTAAAAACCGAGGTATACAGTCCAGTCACACATTAACTCCATTTAATATTTTCAGTTAKCATTACCACAGAGCTGTGGTTTTCTTATAAAAGACTGTGACCTTCATTACTAGCTCCCCTAGTTATCCTGATTACTGATCTGAGCATTCTGAAGGCTTAAGGGAAGAACATTCTTCCGCATTCATCTAATCTCATTGATGTTGGTTGGCTTGTGGATGCAAAAATGAAAGGAGGAGTTGGACAATTGTTTTCGTAGATACTGCATGACTCCTTATAAGTGTATTTCCAAGTGACTGAAGTTTAGCTATATATTTTGTGATGATTTACTTTATTTTTCTTTATTTTCATTATTCATTTGCCATGAAGGTTGGTAAAAGAAATAATTTTAGGTTTATCAAGCACAGACTCATGGAATGCAAACAATATGCCCAACTCAGGTTATAGCAGAACAAGAAGCAAGACTACTGTCAAATTTTCATTGATTATATGACAATAATATTTTGCTTAGTAGCTACTCTGTACTAACTGAAAAAGATAGATCAAGTGTTCTGGAACTGTAATGATAAACCCATAAACAAGCTGTGCAATCAAAAGAAGACACAGACAAATGTGGAACAGGGCAAGTAAACCCCTGCAATCAGTCTTTGTGATCCTTCATATTAAGTAGGCTGATAATTTGCTGTGACTTTTCACAACTTCCTGTCACACAAGCCTTGTGCTATCAATATTCTATTTACATTGCTTGAGTTACTATGCTTTGGAGGAAAAACCTCATGTAACCCAGGAGATCATATTGACTTTTCCTTGTGTTTTAAACTAATTGTATCCTTGTTAGTGTTAGATTCACCTATTGTAATTAAAACATATAGGGTCAAGTAGCCTTCAATAGAAATTTTCTTCAAGTCAGAAAATATAATCTTGTACATTTAACAATGAAGTTTAAGAGCAGCATTGTGAAAATGGAAGTTCACAAATGCAATGCAAATTCTTTCACACAGCCCAACAAACTTACCAATAATGTCTAATGGTATGTAATAACACAAAGTATATAACTGTGATTATGTTCATTTTGCAAATAAAGAATCTGAAGTTGATAGATTTCAGTTTTAAATGTGTCTAGTAGATCAGAAATTATATTGTTTTTTCATGTATTCACCCTACTATTTTCAAAAGAAAATCAAGAAAATCTGACTGATTTACTTATCTATGTGAAGAACAAGCCTATGGCTCTTAATTTACACTCCATTCTTAAATATCCAATTATTGTTTCAATTTTGATTGATGTTAATTATCTTCCTTTAGAGCATTTAGTATATCTATAGGCTGTAATTTTCAAAAGGATTTTCGGATTTTATTTGGATGTTGGACACCTAACACTTTTAATACTGAGAAAATACAGTTTTTTTGTTTCCTTGTACATTAGAGAAACACTGTTTGATGTTGGAAAAGCTTTTTATTTCCTACTATATATTTTTACTTCAAATGTCAAGCTCCTAAAATGAATTAAGTCTCTCTAACATTTCAGGAGAGAATAGTATAGTGAGTGGAAATAATGAGATTATAGCAAATGACTGAAGTATATTCTGCTGCTAACGCGGTGCCAAATTCTACAAACCCTTATTTATTAGTGTTTATCATACCTACAAAATACGTAGGCTCAGGGAATGGACTATCTTCTAAGTTTGGAACGTGTTGTCGTTTTTCCTTGGAGGATTAAAACATGAGTGGTATGGAGGACTGAAGCATTTACCTGTGTTTTACTTGATTAAAGCAGAATTTTATAACCAAGTGCTGGTGATCCGGGAACTTTCAGAAGGATTAAATACACAGAAAAAAATAAGCAAAAGAAGTGGGAAGAGTTGGGGAGAAAATTGGAAAGAAGTTTGTTTGAGTTTGTTTTTTTAAATGGGAGTATCAATCATGTTTCTGTCACAATAAGACRTTTGGGGAGTGATATTACAGCTAACTGCCTATAGAGAAGGATGTTACAGATGATACATATTACTATGATCAGTGTCTTACTAAAAGGTGTCAATGGTGAATAGTCCTTTAGGAAGGACTGTTAAGATAGGATTWTTTTTACGTATGAGTTAACCCAGTTTTCTAGTTATTCCAGTTATTCCAATTTGTGCACTGCTGGGTTATGCTAGCAAGGAATAATTCTGAGAAACAAAGGAAAGAGGTAAGAAGGGACTTAAAATGAGTTTTATCCTTAATATTTGTATTGTTCTGGTCTGTTTCTTACAGTAACCAGATTAAAAAACAAACAAACAAAAAAAACCCCCAAAACCCAGAATATTTCTTTTGGTTTATSTAGATGCAATAAAACAACAAGAAGTAGTGGTGATGTTGGAAAAAAGGCCATCATACATGCCATCCTTTTACACTTATAATCAGAATACAGAGCAGGAGGAATCATACGTGCGATCAAACAAAACACCGGCCTTGTCATTTTTGTCAGTTTTCTAAGCAGAAATTGGTCACATCAATAAATAATAAATCTTTAGTGAAGAAGGTGCTGTCACCAAGCAATAATAAATGCTGCATTAACATCTTGCACCAGAGACTTCTATTTGGAGTGTCAAAGGGGTTAAATATAGCAATTTACATCATATTACCGTGTATAATAGTGAATCAGGATTTGGATGTTATCGAGGGACTTGGAGCAATTTGTTGTCAATTATTAGAAAAAAAAGCAATGAATATGCTTCATTTTCCTTGATAAAACTATTCATTGTTGATGTTTTTCCTTTTTCTTCAGATCACAGACAGTACTTTTTAAAGTGAGCAGTATGCATCCTTTTTATTCTATTTCAATTACTTTTTAATAATATATTTATTGAGGATTAACCTTTCTTAGCATCAAAATTCAAATAGTCTGGCTGTAGCTGTTGCTTGCTTAGTTCAGTCAGGGAAATGCTGGCATTTCCTATTAATGCAAGGAACTTAGGCACTCAGTGTGGCTTAGATATAACTGCACTTTTGAAATGTAAGACAAAAATTCTCTAAAAAGGTTCTAACCTCTCATGTGTCTGAAGAACCATAGACCCGTTCTGCATATGAATGTTACTTTGGTACTAAATGGTACTAAACAGTACTAAAATGCTCGTACTGTGTATCCCAGATGAGCTGAGTTTCTTAGCACCTAAAAAAGACCCAAATTTATCTGCAACTCAAAAATAGGGATTGTTGTGGCTGTGACACCAAAGAGTCCTCATCCAGGAAGCTTGTTTGAGTCTACCTGTACTATTGGGATCCATGCGAAGAAAAGTATCATTAGGATTCCTGKGTTTTGGTTCCTGTTACAATAATGATTTAATTTTTTTTTCATTCATTATTAATACTTGTAAAAAATACATGACCATTAGAACAGATGCTATAGCCCAGAACTATCCTTCACAATTTAATGCAGGAATTGCTAAATTACTGTGTTGAGCTCTGTCATTTTCTGTTTATTCGCAAGTTCTTGAATCTTGTATTTTTGGCTGAAGACTCTTTTATAGAAAATGCACTGAAAGTGAAGCCTCTGCCTCAGCTGCCCGGAGTAAGGTGCTCAGGGTATTCTGCTGAGAAGGAAGCATTTGAAACCATTTAGACTTAAAAAAAAAAATCCATTGAAATTTCTCATTTCTGAGAGGCAGTAAGCGCTTGTATGTTGTATAAATGTCATATTGTATAAAAGCTCTGCTTTGGAAAGAAATGTTTGAGTCAATGAAGGCACTTCCATATCTGTTCAAGGTAAGAAAAAAAAACCCTAAGATTTTGACGCAGTCCTCATCTGTTCTTATGCCTCTTGATTTTTCTTTTTTCTTTCGTTTAGGGATGTTCCATCACCTACTGTACCGGTTGCTGTGAATCCTTTTCCTAGGCATCTTCACTGTGGAAGGAATATGAGTAACTATCTCAGGAGCAAATTGGAGTCTGATACCACAAAATGGCATCGTCATGTCTGTGTTTTTTGAATCCCTACAAGTTCATTGTCCTTTGAACCTACAGACTGACCCAATATATTTCCAATATCCACAAGCTAAGAAAAATATTCATACTGACAATATCAAACTCAATATATTTGCCAACTGTCTAGCAGTGTGTCTAAAATAAAACTTAGCAGTATTAGAATGGCAGAGGAAAACAATGGAGGTGTCTCATAGATTTTTATTTTTCATTTTAAGGTATGGCCTTGCTCCCATTGCTGTCAGTGGAAGCACTGACTGTACTATCACAGCACTGATTGTTTCAATTATACAGTTGCAAACCCAACTGGAACTGTTTTGAAATCTTACAATATGCATGAAAGTAGGCATTTAAATAGGAGGGACTGGAATAAAATTTCTTGCTGAAGCTTTAAAAAACATTTCTGGAATCAACAAGCCCAAAAGCTGGAAAAGCTAAGGCAAAGAAAGCATTCACCTTTGGGTGCTTTCCACAGTCTTTGGTTACTCTGCAGTCAGCTGAGTGTAATCCAGATATCAGCTATGCTACTAATTTAACAGTGATTTGGGGCCAAGTGTCATGCTGCAACATTTATATAATTCCTTCATTTTCTTTCCCTGACCTCCTCAAAAGGGTGGACCCTAACAAATTGCCCCTCTGAAATACTTTCTGGCATTTGCTAGCAGCCCAGCTAAAGCTTCAGACACCATATGAGGTTCTTAGCTGACATAAGCTAAAAACAAATTAGGCTGCATGCCAGCAATTAAACGTTGCTGATGATTTTTGASTAGTGCTTGAGCTCCTGCCCTGGCTTTGCTATATTTATTAGTAGACATAATAGTTGCAGAGACCTGTCTGCTACAGTAGTCTATCCCTGAGGGGTATAGGAATACCTAAAATCTCTGAACTTCTGTTGGACAGTCCTCATTATCTCTATAGATATAGACCTATGAAGAAGTCTTTCAAAGGCCCTATTCAGCCTGTGTACCTTTTCAGTGGAGTCATTTTGCTTCATGAAAGAGGAAGAGTTTGTATTCTATTCATGCGTTCCCATAAAATCATAATATCGGAATGTTTAGAAGTGTATTAACTGCCTTTGGTATATTTGTCATGGGTGGCTCATTCCTCTTCAGAAAAAAAAGTAGTTCTTACATTTTGTGTAGTAGTGTCTTGACAGAGTTTCTAAATTATCTTAATATTTTTGCATGCATCTGTGTTCCCATATGTATACGTTTAGTAGAAATTTTCCCTAATACTTGCAAAAATATATGGTATTGTTTGCAAGAGTTAATGACTTTTGTAAAAGTTTATTTCAGACCTACCTTTTGAAAAAGTTGTCCTTCTAACACAGATGAACATTATCTTTGGGGACATGATCGTGTTGTGCCTCAGAAGCATCATCCTTAATATCTATTCATCTTTCAGCTATCATTGCCTGGACCATTCTATGTATATACTGTTGAAAAAATACATGTAAAGGTATATAGAAAAATCAGTACTGGAAAGGTGACATTCTTTCTTTCTTAGGTTGAGATATCAGCATCAAAAGTGTATTAATGAGTAGTGGCCTGAAGGCAAAAATTTCCTACTACACACGTTCATTCCTCTTTTACACAGTAATACAAAAAAGCGATTTCAAATGTCCATCAATGCCATCTTATTCCACTTGCTTGGCATTAAGTGAATGGCTTTATTACAATAGCTCTTAAACTTTATGAGAGTTGGAATTCCACTGCATTGCAGAATGTGTTGTCTGTCTTTAACATAAATTCAAGAATTAAAGAGACTAATTTGAAATTTCTATTGATGTGATCATTATTCAATATATTTCTGAGAAGAAATCTACCTCAACATGCCAGAAGAAATCTACCTCAACATGCCATTGCTTCAGCTGAATAGCACTTTTACCACAATGATATTTTCAGAAATTAATGTGCAGCTTTTTCAGGACAAGCTTCAGTGGATCTCCTGGTGGCACATTTTCCATGGTATTACTTGACTATTAGGAACATCCCAAAGCTAATCAATGCACTATATATTTAAAGCATCTCTGAAACTTGTAAATTAGAAATCAGGTAGGATCATTCTTGAGATAAACACTCCTCTTTTTTAAATTTTGTTTTAGAAAGTAAATAAATGTTCTTTGGAATAATTTTATGGATTTTGCAACCTATTTACTAGACTCTAGAAATAATTGTGGTGAAAAGAGAAGAGAGGCTGAAGAATAAAATGAACAATTTGAATCATAGGAAATGTGTCAGAGTTTCCAAAGTTTCCCCAGAATTATTCATCAGCTGTTTTTCTTTCCTACAATGGCCAACAGAAGTAAACTTGTGGCTTACTGTGATGGAATAACAATCTGCAGTCCAATWTGCTGCTGAAAATGCTATTTAGTGCATGACATGGATGAGAGCCTAGAAATAACATTCAGCCAGTGTGAATTTTGATAATTTCTTTGAAGTTAATAGAATGATGACAGTTTGCATCAGCTAAAAGATTGTCTCCTGACATTGATCGTAACAGCATCAGAATGGGGAGTTTTAAGAGAGCACATAGTCAGGAATAACACAGTTAAATTTTCCATATTTAGAAATCTAATACGTATATTGTCTTGAAGGACATTTCTTTGACAATATCCTTAAATAATAAATACTTCTAAAGAAATTAGAAGAGAAAATATTAACAGGTGAGTCCAAAAATTATTTAATTTCGTGTCAGATTGTAAACTGTAAATGCGTACAGTGTTCTAAAACGAATGGATAACAAATCAGCACACAGATGGGATAGATTCAGATGATGCTCTTCTACTGCATGCGTGGATACCATTTTTGGGGAAAAAATTTGAGACAGAGCAATAGAGATTTTTTTTAAGCACTTATTTTTAACATTTTAATCTCTGTACTTTAAAGTATCCGTGGCTGTAATTGGTTACGTGTACAAATCATAGCTCAATACCTAAAATCCAGTGTGTTTTCGTATTAAGTACCTAGATGTCTAAGTGACAAAAGATAAAAATAGAGACCAGATTTAGGACTTTCCAGCAATTTGGGCTCAAACATTACATTATTCATACTACACTGTAATCAGTTCAAATTTAATATCGGTTCCACAGGCTAAATAGATGTTATGTGAGCAGGTGCATACTCAAAATCATAAGCACAGTTGTAGGAATCTTTTAAAAAGAAGTATTAATAGAACTTTCTCATGAGCTGAAGAAAAGCAGGATGAAAGGTATGATGCCTACTTTTAACTATTTGTAAAAGGAGAAAACAAATCAGATGCATGGGAAATTACTAGAATTGTTATCTTCGATCATTTCCATTTATACACAAAGCAAAAAATGATTGACTTATGAAAAGTAATTAGTGACTTCACCATTATTCTGATGAAATGGAAGCTTGATCCTATTTTTTCTTTGTAAACAGATTAAAGTTACTAGTGCAATTCCATTGAGCTTTGCAGTGAGTTTTAATATTGTCTGAAGACTTGACATGGAAGGTTTCTGTAAAATTAGTCTCTCAGCATTATGAATGGGACACCTCTGGCTTAATTTTATCTACAATTCACAGATATCAGCACAGATGGAGAAGCAGGTCCCTGCATTAATGCATTAGCAGAACCTCGTAGACTTCGTTGCTTTTTGGACAGGTGAAGAGTAGAACCTACATTTAGGTGTTAGCTCAGTGGAAAGAGGATCTCATGGGGAACTGGGAATTGAATAAAACAATCTTTCCAAGGTAAACCATGTCAGTATTTCCCACATGTATTCTCTTTTGATATGCATGATATTAAGTTTGTTATTATATTTAATGTCATTAGACATTTTCCATTCTAAAGCCATGCCTTCAGCTACTTATAACTTTGTCAAACTGTTGATCTTATTAAATTTAAACTAACTTGCAGTGGAATGGAYATTGTTTCTCAGACTAAGGTTACTGAAAGATAAGTTGATTTGGTTGTGTCTCCTTTTTACGATTTCTTGCATGAAGAAGCACTAACGTTCCTAGATATTGTAGTAGGTGTAATTTCTTTGTTACGGCAGAATTAAAACTTTTGCAGAAAAATAAAAATCAATCCCAGTTCAGACAAGCTATTAAGCTTTTAAGAATTTTGATCCTCTCATGCTCACTTCAGATTTGATTAGGTTGACACTTAATTCTTTTGAAGGATTCATTTAAATAAAATATGCTCAGATATTTCTGTCTTGAACAGTCATCTTTTACTGAAGAATGACGTGCATGATCTTCACTTCTAGTAGATAGTGAGCAGCTGTAAGCAAGCAGAACACCCACTCTCCAGCTGCCACCATGGTGCTTGTAGAGGGACCTGAAAACAAAGGTGTTTTTAACTCTAGTCTTTAGGATGATAGGCAAGATGGGTGGAAAGACATCAGGTTTGAATAGTTCAGAGGGATTGAGATGTTACCTTGGATCAAAAGGCGTAACTAGATTTGGGACCTGAGGATAATTGGGGAAGCAAGACTGAAATGTGGAATCGGACATTTCAGGAAAAAGGGGGAAAGCAGAACTTCAGTCAGAGGAATCTGAGAGGCTGAGAACCACGGAAAAGAAAACAACAAGAAGTCACTCAGTACTGCAGTCCACTCTCATTTCAGATAAGGATTCAGAATTGTCACATCTTAAAGAAATACAACATACTAATAGCTAGGAAAACCTACTGGTAAAGCAGATATCTCATTTTCCCCTAATGTCTTCTCTGGAGGGTGACAGCTTCACTGATGATGTTATATAAGTTTGGAGCTAAAATGAGAAGGGTCCATGGTCTAAAGATTGTCAACTCATTAATAGAAAGAGTTCATACATTATGTGTGATGGAAGTTCTTTTATTTTTTCACTTTACACTGTTTCTTAAAATCTAGGAAGTTGCTTGTAAAATACTTAAAATGTTTCAATTGTAAAGAAAAACCTCTGAAAAGTTAGGAAATTATAGCATTAAGGTTGCCACTGAAAGTGTAAAGAATTGTAACGGATAATTTGCAACGAATAATTGGATGTGTTTTGTGTTAGTTAAATGAGCAAGATTTGGCCTTGAATATAACATAGATGGACTAGGACAAATTAATCACTTGGGCAAATCTATTGAAATTAAATAATTCTTATGGGAATGAATATGGCTAATTTTTGTGAATAATTTTTTTCTATGCTTATATTGCAAGAGAAGATCTATAACAATTAAGTCAGGAATACACCCTTTCATGTCTGAGCTTATTTAGGTATCTAAAGTTCGATTGGGTCTTACCGTATCTCTCTCTGTACTTTAGGGGTACTTCCTTGACTTCCTTTCATCTTATTATTTAAGTGGCTCTCAGTCTTTCTTGTAGCTACCTCTATTACATGTGCGAAGTCAGTAAATTCATTAAAGATTGTGAGCTGTTTTCATAACATGATAATGGTGGAATGTATTGGATATCTAATCATACCTGTTTTCTGTAGACTGATTCAGTTTGGTCTTTGGGCTTTATCTTATCCTGGTTTTTAGATATGAGTGATTTCTCCCTCTCCTAACTTTTGATTGCATTTCCTCTTTTAATTAATGACATACTAAAGCATTTGAAAGGGACTGAGGTTTCCATATTCACAGTGATACCCATCCAGCTGGATAGTAGGAAGTTATTTCAGAACTGTGTTTAAGAAACTTCCCTTAAATGCTACAAGAATTGAAGACAATCATACTTCTGAAACTTTTTGAAAGTGCAGAAGAAAGAAGCACGTGAAACCTCCCTAAAGTAAGGAAACTAAAGTAATGAAACTTCACAAATGCAAAATAAAAATAAGATAGAATAAACAGCCTCTGTAATGCTGTTTTACAGAAAATCTTTTGTGATACCAAGGCACAGGAGTCTATTCAGATGGATATGTTATGCTCACAGCATTGGGTCATAGTATGTGGCATCTCTGCTTTATCTAAGCAGAACATAAGTTAATGTGACAGATAATTGTGAAATGATGAGAGCATACGCTTCTGCTTCCCAGATATCCTGCGTTCATGTTGATTGAAGTAATTTTTATTCTGCTCCTTTGGACGGTTCAGTCATTTTAATCTGAGGATCAGAAGATGGAAGGCAGGTTGGTGGCTGTTAAAGCACAGTCACCTTCATGTCACTTTTTCTTATCAAAGTTCTGTATCAGACTGCTGTTTTCCAATCACCTTTTAAATTTATCCCCATGTAATTGCAGCTAACCCAGGAAAATTTAGACAAAAAAAGGCTGACTTCAAGGGTTTAGGGGCATTTTATTAAAGTCATTCCTTCCAACTGCCATTCTTGTAATGTCTTTTCATGAGCCGCTACCCCCTTTTACATATTTGACTATATCTTCATTTCTTTTCTCTTGTCATGCCTGTCCTCAAAGGTATATTTTAGGATCAGATCCAAAAGAGAATAAAATAGACTTTTGCTTTACTCCCTTCACAGTTTAGTTAGCTTCATTACCGTTGTACCTTCTATATGCTCTAGACATGAGTGTGTTACTAATGGGATTCCAGATGATCTTTAATGTTAATGGGAAAATTGCCACTCTGGGGGATTCCTTTATGGTTCTACTTGCTAAGCAAGACTGACACTCCCTGAGTCAATGCTTTCAGCACAAATGTTTCACTGACAGGAGTAGCAGCCACCCATTTCTTAAAGACTTTGGAAGATTTAGTGGCACATACCTTTCTTAAATGCTATTTTAATACAGTTCCTTCTCAATTGTAAACCATTGTTTTGGATTTGCTTTTTGGTGCTAATATAGTACTGTTGTTGAAAATAAAGTGTCCTTTAGCCTGTACACTGTGGATACCTAATATTTTTTACTGGACCTTGGTGCTCAGTGAGTGTGTGTGTCTGTGTTTGTATGTATATAAATAAAAGTATGTTCTTCTAGAACTTGGACAGTAGTTGCATCAAATTTAGCCTTTCTAGCAGATGCGTGGTACTTCAGCAGGAAAAAAGAAGCATCAGCATCATGCTCCTTCAATTCTCAGCATAAGTTGCTCACTGGCAAAAATGGAAGTCCTAATTAGAGATTGGAGCAATCGTAGAGATTTTCTATTGCTTTATATTTTGACTTATTGCTGGAAGGCAAGAGAGAAGAAAAGATATTTTGTTCAATATAGGCTGCAGTCTTTGTCCTCTTGAAATGTACATTTCTTTTTTTCCCCCTCTTAAATTTGCAACAAATAAAAGGTGTCAGGCCTTAGCTCTGTTGCTCCTTATTTTTCCTCACTATTATCCGTTCAGAATTTTGTTTTCCTCTATATCTCTGTCTTCCTTTACTTCTTCTTTCTCTCTTTCATAAAAAGTACATTTGTATGCAATGTCTGCTGTATTTAAACTTCTTTACACAAAGTATTATTCTCTGGAAATGTTCCATAGGCTAATTCCATTAATCTTTTTTTTTTCTTTCTTTTCTGTTATGTCTGAAATCCTGACATTTTTCCCCACCCTTTTCTCACCCAGACACACCAAAACTCTTTTTCGTGCTCTGCATGATAACATTTAAACATAAGCTACGTGCCCTTGAATAAATTCTTMTCTCTCTTAGGCGGTTCTTGGTACTTTATATTTTAAGCATGAGCTGAAAAGTAAAAGATGGCATGAGGAGGACACCAGGTAACAAACAGATATTTATTATGTCAATATCCATTATGAAAATACATTAAATCATTCAGCAGGACAGTGACTTAGGCAGTTACCATTGTGGGAAAAAAATAGATGAAGAGTGGGTGCACATTGACAGCTGATTCCAGGATCACTCCGGTTGTCTAGGAATGTCGGCTCCTTCTATAATCAATAGGGAAAGATAGACACCTCCAGAGGGAAATTTATCTGTCTGAGATGGAAGAAGTCTCTTTCCATGACTAGAAGCTTAGATTAATCTCTCAGAATTTGAAGTTTGAAAGTAGGTAAAAATAATCATGTACCCCATAGGTGAGTTTAAGTTGGAGTTAAAAAGAAGTAGGAAGGTGTGAAGAACCAAAAGAGGTTTTGTTCCTGGGCAGTTAGTTAAATTGGTCATGGGAAGGCCAACACTCTGTGCTGGCCCTGGAGTTCAAAATTGGCCTGGTACCTTGTGGGGCTGAATGAATGGGGGGAAAAAAAGAAAGTTACATGGCATACCTTCCTTTCTGCTGCAGATAAGTAGAGACAAGTACAACCTATCTCAGGGTGTGTTGCATTGCTAATATACGCGATGGAGTACAGAGCATTTTCATTAGCTACTCTCAACCTAAACCAAAAGATGTTATGCTGCTTTGTGCAAACTCTTCTGGGAGAGAGTCAAGGAKAAGCTTTCATTGTAACACAGAAACTTAAAGTGCCATAAAAAATGCGAAAGCAGTATTCTAACAGTGGCATATCATTGTGCATGCAGAGTATTCAACACTGAGTTACATGGGAGTATCTAGCCACCAGCACAGAACTGGAAAGTCTGGGCACGGAACAATGGAGACCAGGCTGAAATCTGGATCATGATAGCAAGGAAATGTTTGTTATACACAGCAGTTTGTGACTGATCCCACTGAAGTGAATGGAAAAACTTCCTTTAACTGTGGTGACCTTTTAGGTCAGGCCTGCTGTTCCCAGATCCCAAAGGTAGAGAAATGGTTTTCCATAAGTCTATTTCTCCTCTCCCTGATGTACTATAGTTCTCTACATATATTGTAACTTTAACTAGTCTCTCATGTATATTCAAAACATTCTTGTTATTCAATGTGACATAGTAAAATAATTTGATATTAAAAAAACAAAAAAGACCAGCAAAGAGATTCCCCGTGGAGCAGAAAATAAAATGCAAAACTTTGTAGTACAACTTCTTAATACACTAGAGAAATAATCTGCCTGAAATAAAGACTAATTCAGCAAAAAACCCCAAAGTTTGAAAATAATCAATCCTTTGTAAAATAAGGAAACTAGAAATAATGAAATTGGGAATTCCTGAAACTACAATTTAGCAAGAAATATTGCAATATGTATACCAGAGGAGCACATTTAGCCACTTAAGTGAGTTGGCAAATCTTGAGAGAGTTTATTTTAAATTAGTTAAAAGAATGGGTACTTTTCACATCATGCACAGCCTAATCTTTGCAAAATATGTAATGATGAAAAAATATCCTAAATCTAATATATAGTCTAGAAATTCAAAGTTATTAAATAGTGATATTGTCTAGTCATATTGTTCTTCCTTGAGATAAAATTGTTTTTATATAAATTATTTTCTCCTCCATGGATACTGATTAAATGCCTTCCCATCACTTGACCATTTAGAAGAAAATCTGCAACTAGAAATTAAACATTATGATAAAGAGTCATAAAGATGCATTAGTAAATCAGAACTATAAAGATCTTAATCTTGGGGAATCTGAGTTTTAGGAAATCAATATACTTAAAACAAGGAATAAACAATGAAKGTACAATACTGAACACAGTTAATTATTCTGTATCCTGTGTTTATTTTGTTATAGCTGTTAAAAAATGCCTACAYCAATTCCATCTACGCAACTGTGAGAACAGATTGAAATCTGTTTTCTTCACCATCTGAATTCTATTTATTCAGCACTTCACAGGAGGAAGTCTCTCAATAACAGACAACCTGTCTTACATAGCTTATGTCTGAACCACTTACAAGTATGGTTGTCCAAAGAATCATTTCCCAGCCAAAATTACACCCAACTATAACATAGCTTTCTCTTTCTGGCAACTCTAACCTAACTTCACCCAGACTCCAGCATTTTGCCATAGTGTCCTTTAGGAGCCTCTTTCCTACCCTACTTRCTCCATCTGGAGCTCTGGCTTTTCTCTTTTTTCAGCCCTAACCTTAATCTCAAAATTTTGCTTGCTCTCTGAGTAAGATAAGCCTAGCTCTAGTGGGAGTGCTGAAAGAAAGCTGGGAGTGCTGAAAGAAAGTTAGGATTGCCAAAATAATCCTTATATCATGGATTCAAGGATGCATATATTGTTAGTATCAGGGTTTTGGTTAGGGTTAGGAGAAGGAGAAAGCCTAGAGTTCAGCTCGGAATGGGTCTGAAAAGGCAGTGCCAAAGCAAACACACTGCTGCCAAAGGAGTTCTGCGCCAAGGAATCTCCAGTCTGAGGAAAGTCTGGGGTGTGTAGGAGGAAGCCCRGAGATCCAGCGGAGTGGGACTGAAAAGAGGCTACCAAAATAAGGTGATGAATAATTGCTTTTTTTTCCTAAGGAACATTTCATTGTTGAAAGGTCCAGGCCTACAGACCAGCCATGGGTTAGCGTTTTAGTTAACGTTAGGGTAAGGATTATGGTGAGAGTTTGGGTTGTGAGAAAAAGAAAGCCAAGAACTGCAGTTGGATTTGGGCTAGAAACAATTACCAAAGGAAACTGCTGGCTACATAAACATTCCCCTCAAAGAATTCTTTATCTGTGAGAATTCAGGTGTGTCTTTTGTGAGGCTGAGCACAGTGTTGAAGGTAGAATTACAACTGAGAGGAAGAGCAAGCCCTGGGCTCCCATTGCAGTGGAACTGGAAGAGTTCTACCAAAGACAAAATAGGACTGTCAAAGCTTTCTCTCTGAAGACCATTTGCTGTTTGGAAGGTCTAGGTTCCCTTGGTCTGTGACTCAGCCTAGGGTTAGAGTTATGGTTAGGATCACAGTAAACTCAGGTTTGGTTTGGAAAGAGGCTAAGAAATCAAACTGAGGGCTGTGAGAAGAATTTTGCTCTCAGCAGTTCTTCATCTAAGCAAAGACCAGGGATGCTGTGTATAAGGACTAGATTAGGGTTATAGATAGGTTAAGGTTATGTTTGAGAGAAAGAGAAAGCCCATGGCTTCATTTTAAGGTGTCTGAAAAACTTTTTGCCAAAGGCAAATTCCTTAAGGCAGGTGATTCTGCCTTAAGGCAAAGTCTCCACAAAGTCTCCAGTTTCTGGGCTTTCCAAGCCCATAGCTGTACTTGGAAAGGGATTATAAATGGCTGCTCAGCCAACCAAAAGATTTCTCTTCAGATCAATTTTTCCTCTAGTCTGGGGTGTCATGTGTAAACTGTGATTAGAGTCAAGATTAAGGCTGAGAGAATGAGAAAGCCCAGAACAAAAGTTGCAGGGGGTTGGAAAGCTGCTTCTGAAAAAAACAAGGGTTGAWAACAATGGAGCTTTTCTGTCTTCTCTCAACCTTAACTCTCATCTTGACCCAAGCGCTAGGCTGAACCTTGCAAAAGACACCCAGGTCCTCACCAGCAGAGAGTTCTCCAGAGGAGAATTTCTTCTGTCAGCGTCTCTCCAGCCCCTATCAGACCGCCGTTCCTGGCTTTGTCTTTCCTGTAGCCCATGCAGACTCTAGYAGATTGATATGTAGACCTGCTTTTTGTGACCCCTTGTTATTTGTGACCAATTTTTTTTTGTCTRTAGATACACACCCTGTCACTTTTACAAAATGATGGTAGCTCTTAAGATTCCAAATCAAGCCGAATTTTTTGTTGGTTTTATTTTCCTCTTTACRTATGTGCAAGTTCCTGCTGACTCTGACCTCAGTTTATAACTGCATTGTTTTCAGCTTTCTGTGAAACAGAACAAAATGTCAGCAGATGACAACCTGTGCTTTCTTGATGTCATTCTATAATATAAAATTGCTAAATATGGACCAATGTCTGAGTTCACTGGTTTTCCTTATTAAAACACTTAATTCATTCTTTCTAAAGAACTTATGTTATTTCTACAACCCATTATATTAGGTGAGACAGGGACAAGCATTTACTGAATTAGTGTTTTACTAAAGACACTTTTTTTCATGTCCATTAAACTATAGTGCATGGTCAAACTTTGCTACCTATGTGACGTACACAGTGTGGTAAAAAAGAATTTTAGAAGTAGGGCTGGATACTTAGCTGTAAAGCTTTATTAAGAAAAAACAATAGTGAAAAGCAATCCTGTGTTCACTCACAGATATATGCAGACTTTGTTCCAAGGCTTATTTTATTCTCCTTTACAAATATATATATATTAATTAGATGCTACTGGTTGGCAGAGAACAGTATGAAGCACTTCTTAAACTCTTTAGTCCTTTCTAATTAACTTTCAAGAAATTTTAATGTAGTTATCTGTAACATTTGAGAAAAATTGTCCAGATGCTTTTAATCAAAATCCCATCTAATACTGAGACCACCCTTTAAAACAATAATAGGATTTGGAATTATTCTGTCTTGGCTACCCTTTGTTAATGTCATAGTTACTCTTTACACAGTGTTTGTGGGGCTTACAGGTCACATTTTGTCTGAGTTTGGGCAGCATTTTTGATGTGTATTTTATTTGTCATTTAACTGACACATACATGATCCATTTGCAGTTTTGTCAGCCTTCCAGTCTGTCTTCTATATTTAATTGATAAAGTATATACAATATCTAAACCCTTGGAGGATGCCTATGTGCCTTTTTTTTAACTTAAGTATTAATGTTTGAGAGCCAGTTTTAGTTAACTCTGGAGTAAACTATGGGATAAGGCATTAGAGGGAAGAGAGGCCCAAAAAAGCTGTTTCATATTCAAGGATCACCTCCTCCAAGTTCAAGAGTGGTCCATCCCAAAAAGCAGGAAGTCAGGCAAAAATGCCAGGCCTGTGTGGATAAACAAGGAGCTCCTGGCAAAACTCAAACATAAAAATGAAGTATACAGAAGCTGGAAACATGGACAAGTAACCTGGGAGGAATACAGAGATAATGAGCATGTAGAAGCGTGGTTAGGAAAGCCAAAGCCCAGCTGGAGTTGAATCTCGCAAGGGATGTCAAAGGCAACAAGAAGGGCTTCTATAAGTACATAGGTGACAAAAGGAAGATGAGGGAAAAAGTGGGCCCACTGCTGAGTGGGGCAGAGGCCATGGTGACACAGGACGTGGAAAAGTCTGAGATACTGAAKGCTTTCTTTCCCTCCGTCTTTGCTAGCAAGGCCAGCCATCAGAAATCCCAGGCCCCAGAGACCAGGGGGGAAAGGCTGGAGCAAGGAAAATGTACCCTTGCGCCCTGATGAGATGCACCCAAAAGTGATGAGGGAGCTGACTGATGTCATTGTGAGGTCACTTTCGATAATCTTTGATCGATCATGGCAACTGGGWGAAGTGCCTAAGGACTGGAGAAAAGGAAAAGTCACACCTATCTTCAAGAAGGGCAAGAAGGAGAATGCAGGGAACTACAGGCTGGTCAGCCTCACCTTGATCCCTGGGAAGGTAATAGAGCAGATAATCCTGGAAACCATTTCCAGGCACATGACAGACAAGAAAGTCATCAGGAGCAATCAACATGGGTTCACCAAAGGGAAGACATGCTTGACCAACTTGATAAACTTTTATGATGAAATGACTGGTTTGGTAGATGGCAGCATAGCAGTGGATAGTGTCTATCTAGATTTCAGTAAGGCTTTTCACACTTTCTTCCATAAGGTACTCATAGAGGAGCTGATGAAGTATTGGCCAGATGAGCAGAAAGTGAAGTGGATTGAAAGATGTGCCACTGATCACCAGCCTCTGGGCCCAGACATTCAGCCAAAGTCTAGTTGGAGGTCAGTAACAGGCAGTGTTCCCCAGGGGTCAATGCTGGGTCCAGTCCTGTTCAAAATCTTCATTAATGATCTGGATGATGGGGCAGAGTGTACCCTCAACAAGTTTGCTGATCACACAAAACAGGGAGGAGTGGCTGATAGAGCAGAGGGTTGTGCTGCCATCCAGAGGGACCTCAACAGGTTGGAGAAATGGGCTGACAGGTACCTTATGAAGTTCAACAAAAGGAAGTACAAAGTCCTGCACCTGGGGAGGAATAACTCCACACACCAGTCCAGGAAAGCAGCTTTGCAGAAAAGGTCCTGGAAGTCCTCATGGACAACAAGTTGAACATGAGTGAGCAACATGCCCTTGCTGCAAAGAAGGTGAATGGTATCTTGGGCTCCATTAGACAAATCATTGCCAGCAGGTCGAGGGAGGTGATGCTTCCTCTCTCTTTAGCACTGGTGAGGCCACACCTGGAGTACTGTGTCCAGTTCTGGGCTCCCCAGTACATGAGAGATGTGGAGCTACTGTAGAGAGTCCAGCAGAGAGCCACTGAGATGATTAAGGGACTGGAGCATCTCTCATACGAGGAAAGGCTGAGACAGCCTGGAGAACAGGAGGCTCAGGGATGATCTCATCAATGTGTACAAATATCTGAAGGGATGGTGTAAAGAAGCTAGAGCCAAGCTCTTTTCAGTGACAGGATAAGAGGCAGTGGGCACAAACTGAAACACAGACAATTCCCTCTGAAAGTCAGGAAACACCTTTTTACTGGGAGGGTGACTGAGCACTAGCGCTGGTTGCCCAGGAAGGTTGTGAAGTCTCCATCCTTGGAGATATTCAAAGACCACCTGGACACGATCCTGAGCAACCAGCTCTTAGCAGTCATCAAAGTGTATTCACATACAAATTGTTCTCTCAGGTATCCTTGGAAACAATTTTCTTCCTTACTTTTTGGGTTGGGAAGGAGGAATTCCACATGCATGGATGTAATAATACTGATTAATGGATTACTTATAATGTGCACATCACAAGACACCTATGAGAAGGTAAAATGTGCCAGTAACCCCTGCTTCATGATCCTACATTTCATGGTAGCAGAGCCTACATACCTTCTTTCTTGCCATGATCAGCTGTGCTAACATAGTCTGTCCGTCAATTTTAATTGCTACCTACAAAATATTTCTCTTAAGGAACACAACCTGATCAAAAAGCAGTTCATTTCTCCAGCTTAAGGTTTGATGAGTATCATGTCATCTTGGCTTATGCCAATATTGCTAATAGCACTATGTCCCAGCAGTTAAAAACAGTCATTTAATAGAGGATTAAACACAATATAACATCTGCTCTGTTGATGTAGGGAATTTTAGTTTTAGCAGGATCTGGTATGAACTTCTTGGTCAATATTAGCTGTTTACACAGAAGTTCATTCTATTGTATGAGCTCAAGGAGAGCTCAGAAACTGCTTGCCACTCCTGCACTGGCTTCATGTGATGAGATTTAGATTGTCTACATCTAAAGTAGCTGTCTAGACTGTTTTGTTCAGTCATTGGAGAGAAACTGACATTTCTAGGCATCTTTCATTTAGTCCTAACATAGATATCTAAAACAGATGCAATAAATTTATTCTAGATGTGCCTAGTTCTCTACTTAAATTCTGTAGATGTGCAAAGTGTAGATCTTTGAAGTTAGGACAGCTCAATTAAACTTTGTTTCTGAATGATTACTGAACAACACAACAATAAAATGAACTATGAAAATACAGTGGAAGGAGTTTTGGAGGTGTTACAAGCCATGCCAGAGGAAACGTTCTCTGGAAACACGAGACACAAATGCAAATTAAAATTAACTTGACACAGGCAGAGAAAATTAACTATGGAGATGTATTACAGAAAGGTGAGCAATATTGTTTACTATGACCAAAAACTGAACATGGCAAAAAGATGTTTGAATATCAATAGCTTGGAGGACTATGACAAGAGGGTTGTGCAACAACAGAAATATTGGTTGGAAGGCACTTCCAGAAGTCGTTTGCCTGAAGCTCCCACTAAAAGCAGAATCTTTGTCAGCAGTAGATCAGGTCAGTCATGGCTTTGTCTACCAAAGTCATGAATATCTGCAGGGCTGGAATTTCCACAGCTTCTCTGATTGTCTTATTCCAGTGCTGAACATTGACAGTCCTTTGTGCCATTGACATGTTTTCCCCCACTGTTAAACTGAATGTCCAATGCCTGGTTTTGCAGTTATTGAACTTGTTATTTTGTCTGACAGTACTGAGGTTTAGTTCCCTTATCTTTGTAACTCCCTTTCAAGGAACTGTAGAGAACAGGTTACTTTTTATTCTTCTCTTCACCTGGATAAACAAGCTTAGCTCCCACAGTCTCCTGTTACAGGATATGTGCTCTGTGTCCTCCTGATAGCCCTCTGCTAGACCTACTTCGTTTTCTCCACATCCCTCTTGAACTGGGGACAATGGGAGCATTATTCCCACAGCAGCCTCACCAGCACCAGGTAGAAGGGAATAATAACTTCCCTTGATCTTCTGGTCATGCTTCTAATGTATTTAGCATGCAGTTTGCCTTAGTTGTAAGAGAAGTTTGTTATGGCTTGTATTCAAAGTACATTCACAATAAGTTTGAAGTTATTTTCAGCAGGACTCCTACTCAGCCAGTAGAAGGCTTCACAGACTTCTCCAGGGATCATATTCAGACAGTAACACCAGAATTTAATGGTTAAAATGTGAGACCAGAAATCTAGGCATCACAGGTGCTAACAAAAAGTAAAGGAAAAAAAAATGTTTTGCTGTAGTTAATGTATCTGCAAACACAGATTTTTATTAATGGGATTCAAAGAATCACAGAATGGTTGAGTTCTGATCTTGGTTCAGTCACAGTCAAGTACTGATAGTATGACATATTTATTTCCCTATTTACTAGTTAAAATGCATAGACATTGATATATCACTTTGTGGTTATGGTGATGGTAATTGCTACATAACTCCTGTTATTTTCAGATGTCTGGTTTCAACACCCTTGAAAACGTTCTAAGAAGTCAGGTTCAAATTCTCAGAACAAAAGGAAAGAGGCTTCCAACCTGTTATTTGTTCTTCTGAATTATTTTAAAACCTATTGAATGACTATATATATAAAGGGTTTCTGAAAGTTTTCAAAGCCCAAGGTTTATTTCTTCACGATTGGCATCTTCACCTATAATGTATACAAATAAAAAGCAATTTTTCTAATGGAAGAGAACTGTGTAAATAATGGCTGCAGAAAGAGTTGGAGATTTTTGGTCCTGGTGATGTTTATTGCATCATACAGTTCTGATGATTTTTTAAAAATGAAAGAGGTGACTGCRTTCATTTGAATAAAATTGAGGTCCCACTCTACTGCATTCCATGAATGGTAACACCGACTTTTAGCAAAACAGAAAGATGAGTTAAGTATAACTTTGTTATACTTAGCTGTAAAATATGTCACTTTGCTCCATGAACTCATTTAGATCACGAACTCATTTATTTTGGGATGATCCAATTATTAATAAGAAAGATACATGCAGAAAAAAGTCAGAAACATATTGGAGATTTCATCAGATCCTTTAGGGTACAATATGGTTCAGTCTTGCCAAAGACAATGAAGCTGGAGTTCAAAAATTTTACTGTTTTGAGAAATTGGGGTTTTGTATTCAAGGATAGAAGTTTGTGCAAGAATGTGTCTTAAGGTCACTGGCTTTCAGTTGCAAGATCAGCTTGGAGGAACTCAATATATATCTGAAATTAATCTTTTATGCTTCATCTATATTAGTGGATTGGAATATGTCAGTCTATAATACTGAACTTCTTTTTTTWAAAAAAAAGAATAGTGTAAAAATAATCTTGTGTCATGGTATTGAAGGCAAATTTATTTAAGTCACTAAAATAACACAAAAGCAAGASAGTACAGTTAACACAGCATAATGTCTATAAGGTATCTATATTTTTTTTGCTGGATTTATAGGATTGCTTGCATCCTGTACTCTACCACTTGCCTTTGAACTTTGAAGTACTTAATGCTCTGTAAGGTTAAACATCTTCATATCCAGAACTGGATTACTAGAAAGAATCTTTATCAAGTGGTTTAGATTTAAAATTATTTGAGAACTACTTTGTTTTCTTTGTTGATATACTTTTCTTTATATGCTCATTGTATTACTCTGTTAGCTGCTTTCTAATGMCCTCAATTTTACTTCCCAATAATATTAATTTAAAAAATACAATAAAATGAAGTTGTTCTTTGCAATTGAAGTTCATCTGTCTAATTTCTTATATCCAATTTAAAGAAAAATGTGCAAACATCAGGGAAATTAGATTTTTTTAAAACAAGATGCAATTTAGATAATTACCTCCTTTTTATTATGTGTATGATATTTGTTTATGTTTACAGCAATACATCTCTAGAGTGATAATGAATCACTTAATGGAGGTATGACTTCTTGCTAAATTTTTACCTATTAAAATGGGAGTCTAATAGAGATTTGTATGTACCATAGACTAATAGCAACAAATCAATCCTGTGTGTGCTTCAGTTACAGCTGTGTCCTCTTCATGGATATTTTTACACCATCCAATGTCAGAGTGTTTCTTTAGTCTCAGTAGCAATCACTGCTCATGTAGAGGAATCAGACAGAAATATGATTTGTCAGGACTTGTCTTTGCTGTTTCACAGAATACAAATCTCAGGCAGCTAGGCCCTCTCCCTTTACATTAATAGAAATGAGGCTGGACCCTGAATTCTTATTCATCATGTTTGCAGGAAGTTCTATGAAAAGACATCTTTTCCTTCTATTTTCATGAAACTTTTAGTTTGTGATGCAAGACAGAAAAAATATAAAATGTGATGGTCTAAGGAATCCTCTGAATGAGCACCACCTTCTTCATTGATTACATATAGGATTGCARGATAATCCAGATTGGAAGGSATCTCAGGAGGTCTTTTCGGCGGCATCCTTCACAAAGCGAGCTCTGGTCTGAGGTCAGACCAGGCTGTTCAGGGTTATATCTAGTCTGRTTTCACAGCCTCGAAGGACAGAGGCTGCACAACATTCTGAGRCAACCTGTTCCACTGCTTGACCATCCTCACAGGGAAAATGTTTCTCCCCACACCCAGGCAGAACCTTCTTTGTTCTTATTTATGCTCCCTGCCTCTCATATTCCCACCATGCACTCCTGGGAAGTACCTGGTTTTGTCTTCTTCACAATCTCCAGCAGTATCAGAAGGCTGCTGTTAGGTCCCCCTCAAGCCACCTCTTCTCTAGGCTGAACAAGCCCAGTTCCCCCAGTCTCTCCTCACAGGGCAAGTGCTCCTGCCTCTGATTAGCTTTGTGGCCTGGTTGATTAGCTGGGAAGCCCAACCTGGACACGAGATGTGTAATGTAAATGTGGTCTCATGAGCACTGAGTTGAAGGGGGAAATCACTTCCCTTGATCTACTGGCTATTTGGTAGCACAGTAAGCTGCTGACACTTTCTGAAGCTCTTTTGGTATTCTGTCTTTCTCCAGTCTACTGCAGGAGACACGCATTGTAACACAGATTGCTAAGGCATCAGGTAGACTTTGCAAGCCCTTACTGTAGGATTCCCTAAGGATAGCCTGCTCTTAGCTGTTTTTAATGCACTGTGTTTTCTCTATTTKTTGCCTTCTAAATCTATCTTAGGCTGGAACATTGAAATTGGCATAATACCTTTTATGTGGGCAGTATGCCACACTAACAGATGGCCATACTAGTGGACAAGTTATGTGCATCAATTTTGATTAGGATGGGCAAAAATCCTGAAATGGCCATCAGTGTAGAGCTTCTGAGCCTATGGTTACAGGCATAAGTCATCACTGCTGCTGCTCAGAGATGCTGCTCTGAATATCCCAGAATAGCTTGTGTCTCCATGTAAAGTGTTTCTGCTCCAGTGGATCAGATTAATTTTGAGTAATAATATTTAAAAGTCCAAGTAAACTTCCCTCAGGTTGTCATGGCTACCAGGAAACACATTTCCCATGACCTGTAACTCCTGTTTTAAGGAGTTACAAATCCTTATTTTGTTTCTTTTTCAGACAAGCAGCCTTCTAACCAGTGCAGCAGTATTTTTCACAGGCACATTTTCCCAGGTAGGTAGATAGATAAGTAGTTAAGTAGACTAATCCTTCTGTTTAAAAAATCTGAAAGCACAACTCCTTATATTAGTGGCTTAAAACTTTTGGTATGCTTTTCCTAAATAGTTTTAATACTTTGAAAGCTTAATTGTACCTTCTCTTCTTCCTATTTTAATGGCAACCAATAAAATTGTAATAAGGGGTTTTGAAATCAGGATCTGTTAAACAGGAAGTCTATTTTTGCTCATAATTGTAGATGAGGGACCAATGAGAAAGTTATTGTCTATGGTGATTGTGTCTCCATTCAAAGATTTATGCTTTATGTGCCCCCACTTGGGGACAATACCTTCTGAATTATTTTAAACCAGGAGAGCTAATCCTGAAGTGTCAAAATAAACTTGGTTTTCCAAAGACAATCTTTTATGAAAGTGTACTGCACCTTGATGGTGATCTTTACTCTGTGGTTTTAAACCTTTCTCTCCCCATTAAGCATAATCTGTCCCAGCTATTTTATTTTTATAAATGTAAAAAATGAAATTAAAAAAATAATTGGGAAGTATCTGCTGAAACAATTTGATGAAAAATGTAATGGAACCAGCTTTTGTATTTTTTTAGCTTTTGGGAAGCAAAACAAGTGATAAGAATTATATTCATATTGATTGCATTATCTTTATCTCTACATCCACTGCCTTTTTTAAGTAACATTATGATATGAATAAATGCATTATCCTGATAAAGCACAAAGGCACAGGGCAGTACTGTTATTTGTATTACTGTTATAGTTGGGAGCTTTTATCTAACTACAGAACCTAGCCAGTGAGCACTGAGGAGGGATCATCTTTTGGAAGCTGATTATTGCTGCATTGTCAGTATGTGTCAAAGTGGCACATATCACCATCAATGATATTGCACTGAGAATGATCAGAACTCCATAAAAATTGTCCYGTGAAAGAGGATTTGAGGCTTTTTAGTCTAGAAAAAAGAAGGATAGAGAGCACATAGAAACTGTCTTCAAATACAAAAAAGGTAGCAGGAAGAAAAGGAATAAACCATCCTTCTTATTCTCTGCGGTTATAGTGAAGACTAACAGGCTTTAATTGAAGCAAGGAGGAGGTAGGGGATACATTAGGTAGAATTATTTTAAAGCTGAGAARGGTTGAGCACAGGAATAGATTATCTGGGTGAGCAGTGCAGCATCTATCACAGGCAGGTTTTAAGTACTGGTTATGTTAATAGAATAGAGGTATGTCTATTCTTTCAGCTGGGGATGAATTACATTATCTGCCAAGATTTCTTCCAACCTGTTTATTCTATTATTATTAAATGTCTTGTCATCATATAGAGTTCCACGCTTTTCTTCTTTAGCTTGCAATGATATCTTTTATGGGATGAAAGCTTCTAAATAAAGGAAAAAATATTATTCTACACTGATACAAAACATATGTAAACACTGAAAGTATTTAAACATGGAAAAAACCTCCTAATGAATTGTGTTACAAATTAAAGACTTAAAGAATCATTTGACATTTTGCTATTTCACACAGCCAAATGATAACGACATTTTCAGATGTCAAAATATACTGAGCATATCACTGTGCTGAATTCAAGGCATGAATTGGAAAATATTAATGAATAGATTTCTAACACTGCATAAATTGTTCAAAATTTGATTAAAACTAGTTTACATTTTTCAGGAGAAGCCCTGACCTTAAATCACTTTCTACCCTGGATGCCTGGGACTGCAATTGGCTGAAAGTCCTTAGTTCCCTGAGGGAAGTCTGAAGAAAGTAGGAACTGAGGAAGATCAGCATTTACAGAATCAAACTTTTTTATTTCTTCATTTAAAACTAATACAATTAAAACAAACTTCAGTTAAAAAAATTAATACACTTGTGGTCTATATATGTTGTAATARCAACACTGTTTCTGAAGAATGAACTTTGTAACGACAAGCAAAAGGAAAATGGAGTCTACAGAAAAGATTAAATACAACTGCAGAATATGACAGCTGTTCAAACCCACAAGACAAAACTAAATAAAACCTTTTTTTTTTTTTTTAATAAAACCACTATGGACCTGAAAGATCTTTTACAGGCAATTCCTGATAAGCCACAAAAGAACTACTAAAGCCTCACACACTGAACTGAAGTAGAAAATACACCACAGTTTCTGAGGAAGTTAAGGATTGCTAACTGCAAAGTGAATCAAAACCTAACCATCCCATGAAAGAGAAGTCACAAAAACAGATGATAAAGTTTCAAAAAATGAGCAAAGGAGAAAAAGACATTTCCTCAAAAAGTTAATAACTTATTTGAAACTAGAAAAGCAAAACATTCAGTGTTCTTCAAAATATATGAAAAACTGAGCTRTCTCTTATCCACAAACATATGCTAGCCCAGAATCAGATTTGAAGTCTGATTAACTGTAAAATGATAACCTTTAGTAGACTAGAACATCTAAAGCCTTAATACTATTCTCCAGTTAAAAACAAACTAAACAAAAACATTTGTGATGCAGAATTCCAGGTGCCTTCTGCTGATCTTTCTAGACGTCAAATTCAACATTTAGCTTTGTAACCCCTGTTTTTTAGCTACGTAAGTATGAAATACTTATTAGCTTGTCCTTCTCAGTTCAATCAAAAATCAGTGGTTACAAAACCATGTTCGGTAGATTTTCTGAACATTGTGTTCTGTATTTGTGAGCAGACAGCATGAGGTATCCTAAACTCTAAAAAGCCTATTCTTAAACAAAAAGAAACAACTAAATCCATTTCACCATTAAAGAATGAATGAATGCCCACGTTAATTCTCCAAAGGAGCAGAAATTTCTCTTCACCTGCCAGAATAAATGTCAAGTGATTAAGTGCAACTGGTGCTATGAAGAAAGTCATGGCTTTAGCCCTATGGGTGTACAATAAATATAGCAGAATTTCAAAAATTCATGATGTAAGGGACTTGGGGATTGTATGCCTGGAATGTCTCACTCACATGATCCCCAGGTTGAATTATCAGCTTTGCTTTATGAACCACATGGCAGAGTTAAAGTCCAAGACAATCTGAGTAAGCATGCATGTTTTAGATCACTTAAAAGATTAATCTTTAAATAGGAAGGGCTTGTCAGCAATGACCTTAATTATGCTTGGAGCTCCACTATAATATTGCCTGAGATTAATCAGCTGCATTTACTGTGTAATAATTGCAATTTTCAGCGAAGATTTACCCTGGAAARTAAGGCTTCTTATGAACATTCAGAGGATGGAAGGAAAGGGCTTCCCACATCCCTCTGAAGCACAGAGGACATGCAATCCGTCTAATCAGGAGCAGTAGGTCTCTTCCAAAGGGCAAGATTCCCTAAAGTGGGACCAGAAGGAGTTCCACAGAGACAGCAGTACACAAATAGACAGGAAAAGAGATGCCTGATCCCAGTATACATAGAAGAGAGGAAGGAAATATGAGAGCTCGCTGTCCACTGTTCCTCAAAATTGGTGTCCCCTCTTCTGGTGTTCAAGACCCTCACATCCTTCTTCTTATCTATTCCTCAAATAATTTTTCCTATGATTATGGCTCTCATGAGCCACACGARCTCCCATGAGCAACCCTGCTACTCTATTATTAACTCTTCTGTTTATACCATAATTGTAGATCCAAACCCCTCCTTCATGTTCTTTCCCAGCATTGTGCTTCCACTGCACAGGTAATTGTTGTCTGAGATTTTTTTTTTTTTTTCTCTCTCAAATTATTGTCTTCCCTACAATTTATTTTCCTAAAATAAACTTGCTCTTCCCCAGAGGTGAGAACAATAACACACCTGCATACTTCCCTCACATTCTGCAAAGGTCAGATTCAAACTTGTATTGCTAGGAAACAGCACCAACACAGTAACAGCATTTTGGCCCTTAGGTCATTTACAAAACTCTACAAAACAGGGKTTTTTTTTGTGTATGTGCATTTTTGGAGTGTGTCAAACCTAGAATAAACTGAGTAAAGCTGAATGCACCAAGCGCTATTGCAGAAGCAGGTTGAGTTCATGAGGTTAYGCCAAGAAGGTAGCCTGAACCTCAGTGGTATGCATACTTATACACAAAAAAGTAGTAGATCATACCAAGTAGAACAGCTTCTTTTGTTTCTTATCTTTCAGGCATATTGTTCCCAACACCATATTTAGATGATTAATAGTATTTCTTAGCACTGTAATGTGTAGCAAGTGTCAAGCAATTCATGTAATTACATACATATTGTAGGCTTCTTCTTGCAGTAAGGGCATCTCAGTCTTACTGTCAGCTGTTACTTCACTATAAAAAGCTTCTGTACTGTCGCTGGTAGAAGCAAGAGCTGGCTCTAAATGATTTTAATTATCCTTTCTCAGACTAGTAGGACTCAGGAGTTGTTACTAAAGATTGTCAGAGGTATGCTGGCAAGCCACAGTGTGTAATGAGATCTGTCAGAGTACTTCCTTCACAACCTTTTTCAGCTCTTTGGAAATCTGGTAGAGGAAGCTGTAGTGGCAAGCATCAAGTGAGCATCTGAGAGTGGAAACTATGCTGGAAGCTAACGGTGGAATTCAGCCTATAATAAACATGCTATAAGTATGTTTGTCCAGACTCCCTGGTTAAAGGTGAGAGGCAAACAGGACCCTGGGCTGTAGACTATGAAAACCGAAAGTGAAGAAGAAGCCTGCAACCATATCCAAATTGCTTCCTGGAGCATATTTTCTCATTCTTCTCTTAGCATTGTCAGATCAAAATTTTTTTCAGAGGTAGTACCCAGGGAAGGTGACAGTAAAAAAAGGTCTTTCTAATATTTACCAACATTTTCCTTTGGAAAAAGTTGTGTAATTTTTTCTTACCGTTAGTTTCCTTGCACTACCAGATATAATTCCACAGTCTCAGCTAAACCCCTGCTATCTCCTAACATGTATAAACTCTACCCTGGCCACCCCTGCATTAGTCACCCACAAGCTGAGCTGAATGCATTATCTTATTGTTTGCTTTCAAGTCAGTTCTGTCAGTAATAGTGGTTCTTGCTCCCTGAATATCAAATGACCAGAACTCTTGGTCAGCCGAAGTCTTAGCGATTGCTATAGAGAATTGAAACAAAAACATAGCAGACTGAGATTATAGTATTTGTATAGAAATATGAATGCCACCAGTGTGTATACGAAAACTGCAACTTCAATGAACTATGCTGTTATTATGACTCTGGGGAAGGCAAACCTCCATCTCTGCACTGGGAGTGTCTGACAAACAAACATCAATATACTCCATTAAGATGTGTTTACTCTAAAATTACATTAGTTAATCAGTCCTGGATGCTTTCTTACAAAATTATAGAAAACTAAAAAGTAGAAAAAATAATAGAAAAATAAAAGAACTAATATAAAAAATAGGAAGAAGCTAATAGAAGAGTGAAAGTTGAGAGATAAGAAGTAAAACATGAGAAAATTAAAATTGCTGTCATCTATATAAGTGAATTTTTATAAGTGAATTCTATAAATTCTACCTCAACAATTAAAGTGAAAGCAACTTTACAACAAAACACATTTTTCCTCTCGATTTTGGAAAACATCATGTACATTTGGAGGTGGTAAAACTAAATAACATTATTATCAATACTCTGTCTCAAAAGCATCACGTATAATATCTTAAAAATTATTTGTAATCTATTTAGAGTTGTTATGAACATTTATTTAACTTTCTTGGAGTTATTTGTGGAAACTTGTGTGGAAATGACATGACAACAGAGTACATCTAGATAAATTTGCAGCTGCATAGTGGTCTTATTTCAGAAATTCTTTTATTGCTATTTGTCCTGGTTCTGGCTGGGACAGAGTTAGCTTTCTTCCCAGTAGCTGGAGGGGGTGCTGTGTTTTGGGTTTGGTAATGAAGGGAACGTTGATGGCCCATTGATGCTTTGGTTGTTGCTGGGTGGTGCTTGCACCAGGACTTTTCAGCCTCCCCTGCTCTGCCAGGTGCAGGGGGAGCTGAGGGGGAGCATGGCCGAGGTGTTGACCCAGCTGGCCAATGGGGTATTCTATACCATGTGACATCATGCTCAGTATAAAACTAGGGTAGCGGGGGGAGGCTCTGGGGTTCATCTCGTGTGGTTTGTTCAGAATACGTGGAGGGTGGGCAGTTGCATTGTGCATCGCCTGTTTTGTGTATTCTGTTATTGTTGTCGTTATCRTTATCATCACTGTTCTACTTTGTTTTATTTCCATTATTAGACTGTTTTTATCTCAACACGCGGGTTTTCCTTCATGTGCCGTCCCGATTCTCTCCCCCATCCTACTGGAGGGGGGTTGTGAGTGARCGGCTGCGTGGTGTTTAGTTGCTGGCTGGGATTAGAGCACAACACTATTCCTTAAATATATATATTTACAGTACTCCTGTATTGGAAACTTTTATCCCTCATTTAACTATAAAGCTGTCCCTGATCTTATCCCATTGACATGAATGACAACTCCTACTGACTTCAGCAGTACAGTTGGGGCAGCAGGCTTTTAAGTGTTGATGGAAATGATGGGTGGAAAAACTCAAGTGAAAAAGGAAGAAGTGGTCTACATGTCATCTTGCAACTGAAGCTTTACAAAGTTGGTAGTTGGTATCTTTTTTTTTAACATGTATATATATACCTTTTATCATGTATTAGAGAACCACAGAGAACTGTTTCCTTCTAAAGCAGTCTTTAGTAGAATTAAATGAAAGTTTTTCCCTTTATATTTTGCTATGGGTTTTTAGATATATCCTCAGTCTTTGCTTCCTGATACAGTTTTTCTAAGAAAACAAATATTTTCTCTAAGCCCAGTAAAAATGATAAATGTTGTCTGCAGTGCCTGTAAAAGTATGGCTTATYTGTCTCTAGTTATCTTTTTCATAAAGATGACAGCATTGAGTCCTTAAGTTTATTGAATATGGACTCTTATTTAGAACATGTAATGATCTCTTTAACATAGTAAGTTCCTTTCACTAGGGCCACAGGATGTGGTCATAACCATTAAACCAGGCCAAAAACATCTGAAAATGCTACCCATTTCTTCATTTCTAAGCRATTTTATTGCTTTTTTATCATATAGTCCTAAGTAACCAATAGCAAGAAATAGGAATGTTATATGCAGTGACTTTGGGAAATGTTAGATTTGTTCTGTTTCTTGAGTTGATTCTGTCTTGTTTTTCYGCAAAACTCACATAAATCCATCAAYTGTCATATCATTTGTTATTTGATATTCAAGAATACAGGATCCAAGGAGTTTTTAGGTTTCTAGATATACAGTGGCCTTATGTAAGTAATCAGATTGCTCCTCACACAGGTTTGGATTGGGATAAATAATTTGGCCAAAGAATCTTACATTTCTGTATTAGTAATAAGAACTAGTTTTTCACTGTCTTTAATTTCTACAGACTTTAAGGAACACAATATAAGCAATTGCTGAAGGTTGGCCTTTATGATTTTATTATTTTGAAACCCATATAGAATAAGACTGACAGGTAGTCTGGGCTATTTTTGGCCAGAAATGTACTAAGCTAGTTAAACTTTAGGGCTTCAGTCATGGCTGGCAGACAAAAGACTGAAATTATACCATTGTAAAAAGTTTCTCAGTAGGGTATTACCAAGATGATCATCAAATTTAATTATATTGGCTGACGTTCTTACATTCTTAAAGCCTGACAACATTATTGTGTCTGCTCTATCTGAAATGCTACTTTCTATACTCCAAAATGATCAGCTTTTGAAATTTGCTGGTCTGATGCTAGAAAAGCCAGGTTTTCAGTGATAGTACAGAACAGGTTTGGAGCTGGCAGTGTGAACAGTGGTAATGACTCCACACTTGTACAAACAGGTTGTAAACTGTCAGCTTGTCAAATCCTCCAGTTTGACAGATGTGTGTTCACTGAAGTAAATTTTTCATTGGGATTTCATTTTGGGGAGGAGGAAAGTGTTTGGATGTGATTATGATTTTCACACTATTACAGAGTATTTTGGATGTTATAGGTTTGGGGTGTTTTTGAAAACCTTTTAGAAAGTATTTTTCCTTTCAAGTTTGAGTTTAATGTTTTTAATGCTAACAAATCCTCTTCATATTGCTGAGAAAGCACTGAGGTTAGTGTTAAGTATAATTCTTGTCAAAGGGCTGGATTCTATACTAAATGAAATCTTTTTTTTTTCCCTCTTTGCAATACTGAAGTATTTGAAATGGGGTCATATGAATAACACAGAGAAAATGGTGCATAATGAGTAGTGAATAATCGTGTTAACACATCTTTTTCAGGAACAGTCCTTCTCAAGCATTTCAAGACATGCTCAGGGAGGTTTTTAATCATAGCATTGACAATTTGGAGGAGAAGCAGAAAATACGTAAATTAAAGAAACTTAATTTCTCCCCTCTTTGTTTTTAATCATTCAGTCATGGAGCAGAAGCAATGCTGGTAACTTAGATGACTGCTGAGAATGGAAAATAAAAAAAATAGTAAATAAGAATTTCCCCATTTATTATTATTTTATTTCCTCAAACAGACCTTACATTTTCAATAATTTATCTTTGGAAAAATCTCTGTGACATGACTACACTTGGCTGAAATGAATTAGTCACAGGGTACTAGTGCATTTAAAAAGAGTTTGCATGATTCAGTGTGGCCAGCTCCCAGTCTAATTCCTGACCCAAAAAAAATTATTCAAAAAATTGTTTCATCAAAGTCAGTGGTGTTATTGAAGTGAGGCATTACTCAGTGTAAGTGAAATTGGTACTGTGGATATCCTGGTAGGTATGAATGAGTCAAAACACAGTTTAGAGAAAGGTCAGATTAATCAGACAAGAAAAAAGAACATTAATTATTTGGCTAATTTATGAAAATAATTTGTTGTCTAATTCCACCTGTAGGTGGAATGGGAATACGGATTTGAAGGTAGATTTGCAGAATGTAAGTAGGTGTCTCTGAATACAGATTTTTAGCTGCAAAACCATTCAGTGATGCTTTCTGTCATGGGACTTTTTGAACAAGCACAATTTTGGTTTATATGGATGTGCTCTGAGAGCATAGGTTATGACGCAAAAAACTACTTCACAGAATCRCAGACTGGAGGAGACTGACAAGACTAGAGTTCTTAACAGAGATTCATCAGRGTTTGCAGGGCATACACCCTACGTAGTACCACATGTCATGGACCCCCAAACCCCTCTTAATACCTTCCAACAAACTTCAAAAGACTAACATGTTATTTGCAAGGACTGGGCAGAAGCAACACTGCTGAAATGAATGGAAAAGTACAAGTGTGAAATCTGCAGTTCCAGAAATTTAGCCTTCAAAAAAATAAAAAAGACCTGAGCATTGGGRGTTCCTAAAAAATTCTGCTGGACAAATAGAAAAGCAAGACAATTAAAAGTTCTGTTTTAAAGCTGTGCAAAAAAAAGCCACTGCTCTAAATACTGTTTAAAGAGAAATAATCATAGAATCATAGAATAGTTTGGGTTGGAAGGGATCTCTAAAGGTCATCTAATCCAACCCCCCTGCCATGGGCAGGGACATCTTCAACTAGATCAGGTTGCTCAGAGCCCCGTTYAACCTGACCTTGAATGTTTCCAGGGATGGGGCATCTACCACCTCTCTGGGCAACCTGTGCCCGTGTTTCACCACCCTCATTGTAAAAAAATTTCTTCCTTCTATCTAGTCTAAATCTACMCTCTTTTAGTTTAAAACCATTCCCCCTTGTCCTGTCGCAACAGGCCCTGCTAAAAAGTCTGCCGCAATCTCTCTTATAAGCCCCCTTTAAGTACTGATAGACCACAATAAGGTCTCCCTGAAGCCTTCTCTTCTCCAGGCTGCCTTTCTTCATAGGAGAGGCGTTCCATTCCCCTGATCATTTTTGTGGCCCTCCTCTGGACCTGCTCCAACAGGTCCATGTCTTTCTTGTGCTGAGCGCTCCAGAGCTGGACACAGTACTGCAGGTGGGGTCTCACCAGAGCAGAGTAGAGGTGCAAAATCACCTCCCTCGACCTGCTGGCCACGCTTCTTTTGATGCAGCCCAGCATATGGTTGGCTTTCTGGGCTGTGAGCGCACCTTGTCGGCTCATGTCCCGCTTTTAGTTCACCAGTACCCCCAAGTCCTTCTCAGCAGGGCTGCTCTCAATATTCTGCTTATTTTCATTTCATTGATTTATCACCAATAAAAAACKTCTCTGAACATTTCATATGCTGCCTGAATCTTGGTTTATCAACTGCGYAGTTAAGTATTGATCAGTCTTTGCAAAGGTCAGCTGCACTAAGAAATGATCTTTTAAGAAATGGCCAGATTAGAATTCTCTAGGGGATGAAATAGTGGATAACTCTTCATAAAGGACATACAGAAAGTCTTACCTGTATCTCTAGGCATTCTCTGCTGGTTAGCCAAAAATACACGTATCAGAGCCACAGGGAGTGCTTTACTTTTGAGAAAGACATCCACTCTTTCTCTATGCACTTATTTTCCACTCAGTTGGACAAATTCAGCCAATTTAGAAAAGAAAACAAAACCCAAACATCCATCTGCAAGAAGGCAAAAAGTCTTATTTCTTTTATATATCAGTTGGAAGGTTAAACAAATTTGCATATCTTACTAAGCACATCCAGCTGTCTTCTACTTTTTCTACCACGTATGGAATGATGTAATTATAGTGTGCACAAGTCTGCTAGACAGACTACAAAGCCTTTGTTTAAAGTGTAAAGCAAAAGGAAACAAACCAAATCCTTTTTTTTTCTACTTGAATATATATTCATAAAAATGTCTTCATGATGACTTTTACCATAGCACTGTATATATTTAAGGCTGTAGCACCAAAGGCTTAGCTATAGTTGATTCCGAAGCAGTAAAGGAATGACCCCAGTTAGTTCTCAAAGATGAAGCCTTCTTGAGCAAATAATAAATTAGAAATAAAATCATTGAACTGGCCTCTAGGAATGTAGACATGCCAAATTGAGATGATAAGACCATAGTAAATGAGCACACCAGTGAACAGGAGATGGTGAATTCAACAACAACAAAAAGGATGTGAACTCTAGATTTCAAAGGGACAAAAAGGCATATTTCAATTTGAAGATTTTTATTCCTCCAGGGTCTCTGAAAAAAGGAAGAAAGAGATTTATTACACTGAAAGATGGTGCTGCTTCTAAAGYTGTCTTATGCATTCCACTTTATAAAAGGAAAGTTAGCTGGCTGGGCTACAAAAATTATATTAAATACACACTTGTGTTTATCAGCAAAACTGTTGACTTCCCCCCCCCGGCTTCCTTACCTAGATGATATTGTTCATAAAAACAGGCATGAGCAGCCCGGCCAGGAACACACTTCGAATGCGGCTCAGGAATTCACAATAACACCGGACTGTATGTCTGTACCCTTGTGATTATGAAACAGAATAGATCCAGTGCTGAAAGTGCTCTTTAATACCTTCTTAATTTTATCCCTTATTTTCCTTTCAAAACATGTAACAGAGAGTACAGCATCAGCATTGATGGCAAAATGCATGTAGAGTGATAAGCAAATCAAGCCATACTGCATGAACGTACTGTATGCTTTGACAGAATCTCTTTGTGTACAATTGTTGTGGACTGTACTGTCTTTTATGCTTTTTCTAGTCTGMGCTTGAGCTAGGTAATAAAAGTGTTGTTGCCTTATTTCTTGAATTGACATTTTACATTCCTGTCTTCAGGGTTATTTTTTCTTTTCCTACACAGCTTTAATGAGAATTGAGAATACATCATAACCACAATTCCAACCTGTGTTTTTTGCAAATGTTATTAGCAAAACAATTGCAGCATAAAGTTCAGAACCACTAGTTACAATGCAAAATTTAATGTATTCTGCCATATCCACTAGGGAGGAATACTTGGCATTTTCTAAATCTCATAATTGCTGGACCAAACAAATGGACAGAATTTATAGTAACAATACCATAAAACTCTGAAAAGGGACTCTGAAAAAACAATGTTAATACTTTTTATTTTTTACATAGATTCTACCTCAAATAAGTCTTTTTTTTTCCTGGATACCTTTCTCATCCTGGACACCTTTCTCATCCTGGATTGAATCTATACCACAGTCAGTCAATACACAAGCATGGTTTCAAGAAAGAAAATTCTATGATCGCCTGACCCCTGTAAAAAAAATAGATCCTTTTTTTTCCCAGCCATCYCTACTCCAGTTCTGGCAGTGGACTTTCAATATAGACTGTACAGTTAATTATTTCTTGCCCTGCTCAGGTCCAGAAATGTAGACTGAACAGTAATTTCTTTCCTTCACTGTTGGTTGATACCACCTGTTAGTGGCCCAGATGGTCATCTCCAATCAACTCAACTTTATGAGCTCTACTTCATGAAACTCATGGTCTAAAGCAAAATTTATATAGCGACCTCATTCTTTTGTATTAGCCTGTCTGTCATGAAATCCATTCATTTGGAAAGTTATTCTACCTCAGCATTGCTAAGGTCACTACCACACAGTGTAGCACCACAGTGTAACACTGACCTGCAAGACAACACAGTACCTTTGGATATTTGTAAGTTAAATGAGACTCTTAAGGTAATTAAGAGGAAGGATAGTGGAACAAATTTTTCCGATAAATTAAGTCAATGAAAATGACGTGTGCTTTTAAGTTTGGAATTTGACCTTTTGTGTAACCAGTCACTTTATTAAACAACGGCCCTTTTATAACATCCATGCACAATAAATGCACTAACTACTGTATCAGTAGTGAGAAGGCTACAGATAGATGTCTTACCCTCAAAGATCCCATTTGGCCTATTGGGAGAAAATTTCTTCTTTGCAGTAAAGAGTAGAAGGTGATAGAGGCTTAAATAACATTGAAGTAGTAAAAAGAATTACCACATTTATGATGGGAATTCAATTGCAATGTAGTATGTGGCAGTTCTGGAATGTAAAGCATTTTCAAATATTTGCTTCATCCTTTCAGAATAACAGAAATATTAATTATAGCAGGACTGCATCTTACTGTGCATCTCTTTCTCTCTCTCCCACAGACACCCTCACTAAAAAAAAAAACAGAACAAGAAGACAAGCATGCTGTCAGTGGTAAATATATTAATTGCTTTCAGATACTGCAGTGTATGAAAAAGACAGGGAATGACACTGACATAAGGAGCTCTTTGAATATTTTTTAATCACAATTTGTGATTTTCTTAAATCATATTGTGACTTCTTAACACAGATTAAACCCCAAACCCACTGAAAGTTCACTTGAATGAGGCTATGTTGATTATTGAGGTAAAGGATATCAGCATTTGCCATTGCACTGGTAAACTACAGCTAAACCTGTTATCATGCCAGCAGCTGTTTGCAGTTAAACAGATATATCAACTGGAAAAGCAATATAAAGAAAGAAATACCACAGCAGAGATACAACAAAGCTTAGGCCTTAGACACTCCTTTATTGCCCTCAATATTCAATCTTTGTCTTTCCTGCCATGCACAGTCTATTACTAAACATTTCTTTTGCACTTGTACGTCATTATTTCTAATCAACATCCATAATCAGAATTTAGTTTCTTGTTTAAATGCAATCTACATTTTTTAATCTTCATCTCCCAAAACAATATTTTGTCTTGCTCTGTGTCAGAATTAAACAGTTGCTAGAAGTCTAATATTCTTGCAAAAAAAAAAAAGGTTTAGAGGATATTAGAACGATATTAAAATGTGTATACCATAAGTTGGTGTTTACATTATGCAGAAAGTATAAATGATGTGTGTGCACAAAATGACTTGTTTACGCTTTCTGGATCACCCCCTTAAACAACTTTTCATTATGAAGACTGCAGTGAAAAAAAGATCATTGAAAAATCAAATGATTGCTGATACTGGTGTTATTTCCAGGGAAACTTCAACAGGTAAAGCTATCTCCACATGCTGAACAAACAAAAATAAAATATTGACCAATTTTGCACAAAAAACTCCCAGATTAAAAAAAAAGTCTGTAAATGAGATTGTGTTATGTTTCTCCCCTTATCAAATGTAATGAGCATTACGTGGCTACTGCTTTTATCTGTATTTTGCTATATTCATCTACACTTGATGAAATTTAATAATATTTCAATGTTTCTAATAATATTTTTAAAGCCAACAGACATTGATTTAAATGCAGAGATTGCATTTGCTTGCTTATATACTTATTTTATGATCTTTGATCCAAATAATTAATTATTTGAACTGCATAAGTACTTGCTCGATGACCTTCAGATTTATGTTGGCATTCTAAATGTGAAGTATTCTTTGGCAGCATCCACAGATTGTGTGAAATTGCTCCCTTTGCAAGTGGACCAAATGCTCTCTTCCATAGCTGTGCCAGTTACAGCCAGAAGCTACTATATGATGAGGGAAAACTGTCATTTGTGTGACGTATGCACACCTCCAAGCAGCTCCTTGGGTCCCTYCACAGAACAAGAACAGGTTGTCATTTCTACTGATGAGTTCAGAATCCATTAGAATAGTGAGCTGGCTGTTTTGGCTTCAAAACATCAGAAATTATTGCAAAAATCCCCTTTTGATTATAAAGGCAAGGTTGAGTAATCCTGATAAATACACACAGCAGGAAAAGTAGTAAAGCACTCCACTTAACCTTAAGGTTAAGGCTACTGAATATTTTCAGCAGATATTTCCCAGAAGGAATACTCTGACTTTTTCCTCTCACAATTTTCTTCCTTCCTTCCTTCCTTCCTTCTCAATTTCTCTTTAAATTATTTCACTTTTGCAAAAGCTACTTACGACCTGAATTCCACTAAAGGTTCCTGGCTTTTCTCCTTTGCTAAATGTCTTGCAAAAGAATTTTCAGTCCTCTCCTTTTCACATTATTTGTGTTCAGGATTCTGTAATATTTTCCAAAATCCAAACTGATTTTACTTACCTGAGAACTCCCTACTCCCTCTGTCCACCATTTAAGTTTACCTCCTTCCTATGCATTTGAACACAGCACATTTCCAAGCTCTCTCCCACAGKATCTTTATTTTGCCTTCTCCAAATCTTTCCCTGTTGCATTTTGTTGTATTGCTCTTCTCAATAATGACTCCACWTTGTGATCAATGGAAGATTTGACTGGGAAGATGGGATATCTGCTGAGGCAAGGCTGTCCACAAACGACTCACCACTGCTTCTTCAGCTACAGTTTGGGCAAGAAAGAAGCTTTGTGGACGGGGCATAAGTAATTAGGAAATAGCTCAGTCAGTTTCCAGAGTTGGTGCAATTAGCAGCAGTCCTCTGCTCACTAAGGAGGTGGCTACCAGGTGATGGGATAGACAATTGCCTGCAGCATCAAAGACAAAGAAGAAATTTTCTTGGGTCAAGACAGAATAACTTATATTGCCTTGTTTAAAACTTCCAATAATGTTAATATATACTTGAAACAGGGTATTACTTCCCTTCAGCACAGTGGAGGTAGGCTATACTTCAGCAAAACTGATGCCAGGAATATAAGACTTTCAGCAGCTTGTCCTCCTTTCTTTTTCAACCTTTGCCTGTTTACTTGTTTGGTATTTTGACTTTTCAGTGCTGATTTGTAGGGCAAAGTCTCTTTGGTGTTGGGCTGTTAGATTAAGTGAAACAATACATTCCTTATATGCTAATATCTACATCCTGAGTCAACAAGGATGCCTTTTGTCAGGAAGATAGATAATTAAATTACCCTTTCCCYAAGTAAACAGAGTTTTTGATCAAGGGAGGCTTTCTCCATAGCTTTTGAAACGAGTAGTGCATTGTCTCCTACTAAGCTGTCACTGTCTTTAATGAATTCTCATTCTGAAGTGACTTTCTGATGTAGTTAATTTAGCTTACTACACAGTATGGATTTATGAAGGACTGTTTATTGAAGATAGGAAAGTTTATAATAATAAAATAGAGTGACTCAGCATTAGTTATATTTTTTTAAGTTTTGAGTGATTTAATGTTAATTAGAGATGACAGATTACAACAATAGAGATTGAAGTCTTCTGTTAAAATAACAGTAACAAGGAACTAGCAATATGTTCCTCATTCTTGACCAGAGCAAAGCGGGAAGATATCTGGGGACAAAATGCTAGAGTAGACTCCAGCACATTCTGATGAGGAGGGTGATGAAATTGTCTATTTTCAAAGTATTTTTTTAATGTGAACATATGGATGTAATTGAGTGATTATGCCAAATATTGATAATATGACTAGAGAAGTGATATTGACATCCAAAAGACTATGTAAGGTAATACATCACGGCAGTAAACATATAAAAATCAGCTTGCTTCTTTTTCTCCTTCAGAAAAATGGAAGGGGGTACAATTCTGTTCTGTAATTCCAGAGGAAAGTCCTGTTTTTGGAGTAAAGGAGCCAACCAACATGTGGATAAAGGTTAGTGTAGTCTTCCTGGATTTCTGAAAGGCTTGTAAGGAAATCCCTTACCAAAAGCTTTGGAAGTTAATCAAAATGGCATAAAGCAGGAAGACCCTTTCCTATGCATAACAAATTGTTTGAAAGATAAGTAATAAGGGGTAGGGGTATGTGGACTTTCAATGCGGTTCTTGTAGTGGAGTGACCAGGAAAGTTCTACAGGGGTCAATACTAGGAGCTGTGCTGTTTGATATGGAACAAATGGCCTGAAAAAAGATTCAGAGAAGGGCAGAAATTATTAAAAGCATGCAACAGCTAGGAGGAAGGCTTGGGCAGKCAGCATGGAAAAAGGACAACCCTGCACCACATAATAGCGGTCTGTAAAATCATGACTGGTATGAAGTGGGTAAATGGTGTCTTGTAGTACAAATTCTAGGGGCTATCAAACAAAGTTTTTAGAAGTCAGGTTGAAAGCAAAGAAACAGAGGTGTGACAGAGTACAGACCTGTGGTACCCTGTGTCAAAGGACTGTGTGTGTACAAAAAGAGTGTGTAGCTCAAGGGAAGATTGGGAAAGTAAGTACCTGGAAGAGGGATACATAGAGAGTTACAAAGCAGGCAAATCACAAGGCTCAGGCAAATCACATGGCTCAGAAAAGTCCCTGAGCTGAAATACCAGAGAATGACAGGGAGAGTACTCCAGGTAAGTGTCATATGCACTTGCACTCTTATTGTTCTCTTCCAGAAGTCTATTTATGTCTACCGGGTTGAGTCTGGACTGGACTGACTGGAGAGTAAATAATGTGCCAGATGGACCCATGATCTGACCACTGGTGGCTTGTGTTCTATTTTTGTATCTTTTGTTAAACTTCAAATGCCTGGCTTTACAGAGTATATGCTATGGTATAGTCAGGCTACTTTATTAATATGTTCAATTGCAAATAGATATGCCTCAAATGTTAGAAGAAAAAAGGAGCTTGGCATCTGAAATTTTAGATAGTGTTAAATGTACATCCTGAGAATCGTACTAAACATGAGTTTTTTATGCATTGGTGTATTGGGTTTATGCAGCAAGGTTTTGGTAGCAGGGGCCTGCAGGTGTGGCTTTTGTGAGAAGAAACCAGAAGCTGCCCCTCTGTGTCGGACAGAGCCAGTTCCAGCTCGCTCCAAGACGGACTCACCGCTGGCCAAAGCTGAGCCAATCAGCGACATTGGTAGCGCCTGTGTGATAACATGTTTAAGAGATGTGATAACATGTGAGAGGGGAGTGAGAATATGTGAGAGAAACAACTATGCAGAAGAAGGAGGTGATGGAGGTGCTCCAGGTGCCAGAGCAGAGATTAGCCTGCAGCCTGTGGTGAAGACCATGGTGTTGCAGGTTGTCCCCCTGCAGCACATGGATGACCATGGTAGAGCAGATATCTGCACTGCAGCCCCTGGAGAACCCCAYGCTGGAGCAGGTGGATGTGCCCTGAATGAAGCTGCAGCCCATGGAAAGCCCATGCTGGAGCAGGATCCTGAGAGGAACTGTGGCTCTGGAGAGGAGCCCATGCAGGTGCAGGTTTTCTGGCAGAACCTATGACCTGGAGGGACTCACACTGGAGCATTCCATTTCTGAAGGACTGTATCCCATGGAAAGGACCCATGCTGGAACAGTTCGTGAAGAACTGCAGCCTGTGGAAAGAACCCTTGATGGAGAAAGTAATGAAGGACTGCATCCCATGGGAGGGACCCAACGCTGGAGCAGGTGAAGAATATGAGGAGGAAGGAGTAGCAGAGATAAGGTCTAATGAACTGACAGCAACCCTCATTCCCCATCCCCCTGCACTGCTTGGGTGAAGGAGGAGATAATAGAAGAGTTGGGAGTGAGGGTGAGCCCGGGACGACGGGTGGGGTGCGGGGAAGATGTTTTTAGATTTGTTCTTATTTCTCATTATCCTGCTCTGATTAATTGCCAATAAATGAAATTAATTTTCCCCAAGTCAAGTCTGTTTTGCCCATGATGGTAACTGGTAAATGATCTCCCTGTCCTTATCTCAACCAATGAGCTTTTCATTGTATTTTTTCTCCCCCTGTCTTGTTGATGGGGGGGGGGGGGGAGTGATAGAGTGGCTTGGTGGGCACCTGGTGGCCAGCTAAGATCAACCCACAAAAACAATTGGTCACAATAACAAATTGGACCATAAAAGCAAACCAAGTTGAGCACCTAACAAAAAGCACCCTGGGCAACAGGGTTTTATATGTATCATTAATCTGGAGTTTGAAATACATTGCATTTTGAACCACCAAGCTAACCAATAGTGACAGTCTTTTATCCTTTACCAATCAAACAACAATATTCTGATTGTTTTAGTGAGTTCTTAATGTGGAAGATGCAGGTGGTCATACTGGGGAGCTTCAAATAGAGAGCGGAAAGAATTTTCTTAGCCATCATGCCAAGTTTTTTCCTATTCTTACACAAACATGTCTTATACTCCTGAACTTGTCCTGTCTCAGTTTTAAACTAGTTAGATTTGTTCTTTAAGACCTTCCAGAACCTCACTCATTCTTCTAATTTCCAGCCTAAGTTTTCCCATTTATACTCATTTGTTCTTGTGTCAACCTTGTCTTTTAGTTTAAATAGCTTTCTCTTTCTTTAGCATTTATCTACCTCTGAAGTATTTATAGAGAGTGATGATATACCCTATCAGACTCCATTAAATTATTTTAGTCTCCTCTTACAAGATAAGCTCTTTTTTCCCTGATCATCTTAGCAGCCCTTCTCTGCAACTATTGCAGTTTAATCTTTCTTAAACACGGGCTATCAGAACAGTGTATGCAGTATTGCAGAGAAAGTCTTACCAGTGCCTTGTCTAATTGCACTAATACTTCCTTATCGCTAACAGTAATACTTTCCTTCACATGTTCTAGGATTTCATTTACTTTTTCATGATCACACACTATGTTTTATACCCATATTCTGGCTGATTAACCTACAGCTGAAAATTCACAACAAATTATAAATCTAATTATCTGTTCTCTGTACTTCCATCTCTGTTTTAGATATAACAAAATTAGACCTAACTACAGAACAATGAAGTGTAAATACTTTATGGAGAAAAATATTTCCCATAATTGGCAAAGTTCAATGCTGTCGTGGTTTAAGCCCAGCCGGCAACTAAGCMCCACACAGCCGCTCRCTCACTCTCCCCCAGGTGGGACGGGGGAGAGAATCGGAAGGGTAAAAGTGAGAAAACTCRTGGGTTGAGATAAAGACAGTTTAATMGGGAAAGCAAAAGCCGCGCACGCAAGCAAAGCAAAACAAGGAATTCCTTCACTACTTCCCATGGGCAGGCAGGTGTTGAGCCGTCCCCAGGAAAGCAGGGCTCCATCACGCGTAACGGTTACTTGGGAAGACAAGCGCCATCACCCCGAACGTCCCCCACTTCCTTCTTCTTCCCCCARCCTTATATGCTGAGCATGACATCACATGGYATGGAATACCCCATTGGCCAGCTGGCCTAGCTGTCCCGGCTATGCTCCCTCCCAGCTTCTTGWGCACCTCACAGAGCATGTGAGCTGAAAAGTCCTTGAGAAAGTAGACTACCTAGCAACAACTAAAAACATCAGCGTGTCATCAACATTCTTCTTACACTAAATCCAAAACATAGCACTATACCAACTACTAGAAAGAAAATTAATTCCACCCCAGCCAAAACCAGGACAAATGCTCTGTGTCTACCCCTGTATCTGTTGCAATTTTATGAAAAGTTTATTTTCTAACTCCACTTTCCATGTGATGGAACTTCTCCTCAGTTGTGCCTAATGTTCCCAAGGATGGTAAAACCAGAAAGGTTCAGTGCTTTTGTGATGACTAGAGAAAAAGATTACTTGTATAGGTTTGTTGATAACATGTTTGCATATGACATCAAGGTTATAATYTAGCAAATTATTCCAATATATGCTCGCTATAAAAAAATCTTATTTAAGTTGTCTTGTGGTTTCATTTGTCCCAGAAACAGAGGGCTGAMTCAATGAAATAATTTCATGTGCACATTACATGCTACACTATCACACAGATCTATTACAGATCACACACCAAAAGGTCATCAAAATAGCCAAGAAATTATGTTATTTCAGTCTTGATTTACAAATTAATATGAAAAGAATAATTCTGTGGTTGGTTCTTTAGGGCAATTTTTGTAATGGGGTCTTTAGCAAGCAGCATAACACCTATACTATTCAGCTTCTTTTACAGTCATGTAAAAGTCGATTAAACTTTGCACATACCAAGCGATCTTACCATGTAAATCTGCATTTCTGAGAACTACTGTTGACACAAGCCATTACTTCCAATTACCCTGATGCTCAATTACTAGCTATCATGACAGATATGAAATTAACCCCTGTCAGAAGTGTTTGTGATGTCAGAAGTGCATGAGCTGCCTGTTGCCTCATTCTTACTGTTAAAATTATCACAAGGAAATTAACTTCCTATGACTTGACCCTGTGGTTTCCCAGGACTTCACATTTTAGGATAGATGCTAAATAGCTGAAGTTCAGTGTTATCATCAGTTAAATCTGTCAGAAGGCTGGACTCATAAATTGGACTATTCACACTTCACACAAGCAAGTAGAGGACTATTTTATTTAATACTGCTAGAACATGGACTGAGARCTGTTATTGAGAGGGGAGTTGTTATCTACAGTTTTATGACTGCAATAGCCTTTTGTGAAATCCATGAGTTGCTTCATATTTAAGTTGTGGGCTTCCTTGTGCCTGATGACTTGTCTGACAACCTTGGATGTGCTTGGGTAAGCTGAGGCTCCTGGTCAGTATTTATAATATTGAAGCGGATTGTCTTTGATCTGGAAGGCTATGTGTGTAGTACTGGATAAAACAGAGCCAAGGCCTGGGCTCATACACCAGCCCATGATCATCTGCCGTGACTAACTTAGTAGCCTCCCTGGCACCACTTTGGGCTATGGAAACAAACTGCCCACTGATATAAGGCCAGGCATGGTATTTACCATATACCTGTTAATGCGGACATGGGAGAAGAGAATTTGGGTGTGTGGATGTGAGCCACACTGCGCCATTTGGCTGCAGGGCCAAAGAATGGTATCTGGTTAATGGTTAATCTTCTGTTCTTTTCCTTGGGAAAAGCTGTTATTTGTGTAATATGTGACTAGTCAAATTTAATCTCTTTTTTTATTTTTTTACTGAAGCTTTTTGTTTCATTGTGCTAGTTCTCAAGAGAAAGCATTTTAAATATATGTATTTGCTACAAGTGATTTGCCCAACTATCTACATTTGACTTAATTTCCAACATATTTTCACTTGAGCTCCACCACAGTAGGCTTAAAGTGTTCTATGAGACTGAATTCTGACAACATTCTTTTCTACAGATATCTAATCTATTTTATTCTGTCTAGCTGTGATTTTGTATCCCACGTTCATTATCCCTGAAGCATCAAATCATTGCCTGATTTTTTTGTGTTTTACTATGTAGTACATATAGCTTATATTTTATATTTGGAGATTAGTCAGATATAGTGAATTTTAAGCCGTGAGACTTATGGATATCTGGAAGAGACTATCACAGTCCCAAAACAGCTTTCACATCAGAGAAATAACTGCTTGAAATCAACTTAATTCAGAAATACATTGTATCATTTGTTTTAAGCAGGCTTTCAGTTTCATGGGATTGTGTTCTTAAAAATGAGAAAGATTGTTTAATTTATTTGAAGTAATTTTAAGTATACTTTAATTCATTTATACAACAAATATACATGTGTATTCTTTGCACATTTACATTTGAAGGGAATAGCTTTGAAACCCATCTCAGGTGCTCTTTGATATTTCTTGACTTTCAAATTTTATTTAAGCCTCTCTTCTACCATGACATAAACTGGCCTAAGTGTAAAGTTGAGAGAGAATACTAAGGACATATAAGTGAAATGTTATGTAGAACTCTTATTTCCATTTTATTTTGAGCTAATTTTACATTTCTCTTCTTTTAAATTTGTGATTATTCTGGGATTATTAAAACTGTAAAACTGTGTACACATCATTCACCTCAGAACTTTTCTTCAAATTTTTATCACTTGGAATGGAAATACTGTTGATCATTATTATCAGTGGCAGTGCATGTTGCCACCTATCCATCTCTATTTACTTAAGAGAATGTCCTAAATAAAGAGTCTGTGGCTTTACTTAATTCATCTCTTAAAATTACTAAGACTAAGTTTGCCTAAACTATGACATAACTCAGTAACGTTTCCAATATTACATCAGTGATGAGCTTGTCTTGTCCCTGTTATGTTAGTAAGTGTCGTGGTTTAATCCCAGCTGGCAATTAAGCACCACACAGCCGCTCGCTCACTCCTGCCACAGCAGGATGGAGGGGAAGAGAATTGGAAGGGTAAAAGTGAGAAAACTCATGGGTTGAGATAAGAGCAGTTTAATAATTGAAATACTAATACTAATAATAATAATAACAAATTGCAATGAAAAGGAAAATAATAAAGAGAGAGAAGTAAAACCCAAGAAAAAACAGGTGATGCAAATGAAAACAATTGCTCACCACCAACCAACTGATGCCCCGCCAGTCCCTGAGCAGCAGCTCCCCGGCCAACCTTCCCCCTAGTTTTAWTGCTGAGCATGATGTCATATAGTATGGGATATTCCTTYGGCCAGATGGGGTCAGCTCTCCTGGCTGTGTCTCCTCCTAGCTTTTTGTGCACCCCCAGCCTACTTGCTGGCAAGGCAGTATGGGGAGCAGAAAAGACCTTGACTCTGTGTAAGCACGGCTGAGCAGTAACTAAAACATCCCTGTGTTATCAACACTGTTCCCAGCACAAATCCAAAACATAGCCCCACACTAGCTACTCTGAAGAAAATTAACCCTACCCCAGCCAAAACCAGCACAGTAAGCMTCACAGAACATCAAAATGTACATATTTCAGTTTCTAAACAAATCATACTTTCTGCCTCTCTTTTTGTTTCTTAATCTAAATAGTTGGAAAATTTTCTTGATAGTAACATCTACTTTGAAAAGGATCCGAGGTCTAAGTACAGAATTAGACTAAAATACAGCATATTACAGCTGACATCTGGGTAATGTTTGTAATATAACAATTACATGCATGGTTATTAATAGCAGCRTAAAGATAGACATAGACTTTAAAAAATAAAAGAAGGACAAGTAGAAAGAAATTTAGCTAAACCAAGCTAAGACATTCCAACTGGAGGCAGCAGTTGAAATATTTCCAGTTAAAGCCAGCAAAAACAGCCTACGGAGATAGTCCTACAATTGGTATTATGAGACTTTCAGCAAGACAGTAATGCACACTTTTATGTGTTTTGCTGAAAAAATTCCCACAGAGGAGAAAAGGGAAGAGGTGTATTTAATCTAGAGAGGCCAGAACTGTAGGAAGGTTTGGCAATGGGCTCTGAATATATGAAAAACAAACAGGAAAGTGTTCTCTTTGTTCACTGGGGATAGAACATGTGGTAAAAGGCTTAAAGAGCAGCTTTGCAACAGTAAGGACAGATAAGCGTCAGACTAGCTTTTAAGAACAGACATGTGATGTCAGTGATGATTGAGTTGCTTTTCTTCTAGCCTTGAGAAAGAGGATAGACTAGAAGAACTTCTGAGGTTCTGTGATCTCCTACCACTGTGTGTAGTCACTTGAGAATCATTACTGAAGCCATTACTGCCTTCTCTTGTCTGTTCACGGTAAAGTGTTGCTTAAGTTTCTGCAAGAGGAGGGCATTTGTAAACAGCAAGTTGTAAAATTCTTTCAAAATCATTGTGATGTGCTTGCCATTTTTATGCTTTGAGGGTAGCTAATGGTGTTTGCTGCAAGATCTAGACTATACTTTTATCTTCATTATATGAATCCCATTACTTGCCCCTATGTATGGGCAACTGAACTGAACCTTCCACTGTCATTCGACTGCAGCCTCCATAGTGACATGAAAAGGATTGCAAGCTATTAACATTGTTTGCAAGCCACCCTGTCAAACTGTCTGGCTGATTAATAAAGAGAAATCATCTACAGAAAATAGAAGAACTTTCTCCTTCAAACAGGGAAAAGGGGATCAGTTCAATGCAGCTAAGAGGAGCCCTTTTGTATATACATACTGAGAAAAAAAAGTTATGCAATTCTGGGGTAGAAATCAGCTGGACTAATTACTAGAAGTGCCACACTTTGCATGCACAGGTTATCTGTCATTTCTAGTTCTGAACTGGGTCTGGGAGAAACACTGACTGGAACAGTTACTGGAAGGCAATGACAGAAGAAATGTCTTTCTTGTTTCTCTGCTTTTTCTGTCTGTCTTTTAAAGAAAACAGGTTTTCTGAAAGGGAAAAAAAGATTGAAGAAACACTCACTGGAGGACAAACTGGAACAAGCTGGGACTAAATGTGTCCCCGCATTCCTAAGGAGATGATAGCTGAACTCTTTTCTCATCCAATTCAAAAGAGGAGCCTAAGTGTGTCATGGAAAGAAAGCCCAACCGAACCCAAGTGTAATGTGGGAAGCTGTTATCTGAACAAATTATTTTGTGCAATTCCATGTATGTGTCCATAAGTAAGCCTAAAGGGCCAGAAATAACTGACTTAGACACAATTAGTATATTTTGCTGACTATTTTAATGCCTTGGGTTGGAATAAAGAATTCTGTTTTATGTATGTAGTCTTCCTAGCATTCTCTGTTTCGGAATAGGATTAAATAAAATAAAACAGCACTCAGTGTTTACTTTCTTTGGTCTACATAATGCCATTCATCCTGAGTCACAGAACCCTAGAGATGATCAAGTGGATGCCTGAGCCCAATTATTGTCATACATTTTAAGCATCTGGTGTTGACTCAATGCTTGTATCAGAGTAGAAGAAATATGAATATATGTATCTCAAGATAGTATGTAAAGTAAAATGCCTCTTACTTGCCAAGAAGCATCCAGAGAGACTAGAAAGGAGAAAAAGTTATGATGATAAATGCTATTCTTACTAGGATCTTTTTTTCTGCATCAAGCATTGCAATACTGCTAATGCACATTTCATTTTACCTGTATCAGTTACAATTTTTCCCTATAAATTTAACACATAAATTTGAGTTTTCAAATAAATGATCAATAACAAAATATTGTTTTATCTTAGTTTTTGACATGAGTAAAGAACAGCTACTAGTATTTCCTACTAGTGATGATATCGACAGTAACAGGCAAAACAAAATGTAGGTTTTTGTCTATGCTCTGCCTAGAGGAGCCAGTAACAACCAAATTCCCGACCACTACTGAATATTGATATGCTTTAGGGAGACCACTCTAACTTTACATGGGGAGAGAGGACTGTACACTTTCTGTTACTGTGAGAAAATCAAAACTACCATCAAAGCACTCATCAGGCAGCAGGCATGCATGTGGCCAGATAGACAGGCAATCTCTGTCAAGAGTAATATAATCCTGCCATTTGCTGAATAGCAGCCAATAAAAATTCACTGCCTTTATATAGAAAAGAAGCTTTAGTTTATTTCTTATTTCTGATTAATGCTCTGTGAATGGATCTTTGGCCAGTGTGTGCTTTGAATCACATGCGGCCATGGGGATACAACCCTTTGATCGACTTGCATATGGATCTCATTAGGAGCTAGTGAAAGACTTTATTTACAAAATGGACAAGAAAATAAACTGCCTCAAAACCAAAAGATATTTAAAAAAAAAAATTTTTTTTCTCTGACAGCAGAGACAACAATTAGGAAGCAAATCCCATGCTGAGCATGTAGTCAGCTGCTTAGCTTTCCGTTTAGTCAGGCAAAATATTTGATAAGTGATGAAAATTGGATCTTCAGGTACCTAGACATAGTCCATTGCTTAAAAAAAATATTCCATGCCTTGACATACGGATCATGTAACTGCCAAGTACACCTCCTGTCTGGCTTTGGTGTAAGAACATATGATGGGGGGGACAGAGAGCTTGCTGAAGAACACCAGAAAGAGGAAAAGGCAGTAAACAGTTGGTAGAAAAATTGCACTCCAGATACCACTGTGCACAGTAATTGTATTGACCTTTAAGAAAAACAAAAAATGTGCTAATGGAAATGTAATTTTTTAATTTGTAATTAGTATTTGTAGTGGCTTTATATGAAATTTAGGCGGAAGCTCTGTCTACTGTATTTGCGCTAAAAGACTTTCAGCATGTTTGTAAGTATTTGTGAAGAGAAGACCATAGCAAAGTCCTACCTTTCTGAAGACAGAAAAAGAAATTATTATAGAACTTAGCCTTTTCATAGAAACTATAGCCAGAATGGGAAATGGAAATTAASATGCTTAATTCAATTCAACTAAATAATTTCTTTTTTTTATAAAGGAAAAGATGAATTGCAAATAATGAAATCCATTAGTACATATACTCATTTCTACAGTTCAAGAGATATGGTTTTATTATTTCATCATTTGTATGCATATTTTTTATGGTATTTATAGATGTTTTGGCAGAGCATGAACATCTTGAATTAGAGTCATGCAGTCTGAAGTGCCAGAAGGAGACTCATCTTACTGGTCTATATTTACTGAGTGCTAATGAACATTTTGCTTTGGATTTCATAAGTCAGGTCACTTTATGCTGACAAATTAAAGTTGCTGGTTACATTTGCAGATGCCTAATGAATTGTAGTTGTTGCAATTGCCAGTGGAAAAGAAGCTGACACATGAAGTACTTGCACATGCAGTTTAGATATTGAGATATAAATCCTGTACTCAGGGCTCCTATTGAATGAGGTTATCTCACACCTTGCAGAAGAAACAGAATACCTCTGGCAGCTCTCCTCAGTGTAGTGTTGGGTCACACAACAGAAACATCTGCTCTCCATTTTGAGCRTGCGTCCATGCCTTCATTCATGCTCAGGCTTGTTTCTTGCCCTTGGATCAAGATCAGAGACAGGTTTGAAGAAACTTCCAGGGAACTCTGGGGAGAAAAATTGGACCTCATGTGCTTGTCAGCATGGATCCAGCCTGTCTGCAGAGTGTATAGGCCAGCCAAAGCACAGCATATCCCATCTGTCTTGGTACAGATGTCAGGTGAGGACACGTGATGTTGTTCAAAGGACTGGCAGATGGAAGATGTAGGTAGCTTAAAATTTGCCCACTTTCCTGCTCTATAGGCAGCAGCATCTGAAATGGAAGCACCTTACAGGCATTCAGATATATGGCATTTCAGAGAAGTCAGGAAGCCCACCTGTTTGGTGTTTGGCCAAGGTTTCTAAGCACAATGTACACTCAATTAGTCAAAAATGAAGTAAGAATATCCTTTGTGTACCAAACTGCTGTCTATAAGAAGCTGTTATAAATTAAGAAAGAGGACTCTTGGAATTAGGTAATCAGAATTCTTTTTCACAGCTCCACAATTGATGCCATGAAGCACTATGGACTCAGCCTTTGAATTGGTTTCTCTAAAGCACCTCTAGGAGTTAAAAACCTCTAGGACATTTTAAAAGTGCTACTGAATTGTAGTATTTGGCCCAGTGACAGAGATTGGAAGAATCTTACACCAGAAATTAATTATTTTAGTTCTGAGGGTTTTTATTACTTTTGCTAGAATATGCTAGTCACACTTTATCTGGAAAGATCAAGAGAAGGAGCAGATGGTGGAATTATTTATTTCTGCCATCATAGTTTTTTGACAGCATTTCCTTCTATTTTGACAACAACAACTTTTTTTTAATCAATGTTTTTAAGTATACATCTGTATGCATACATATATTTATGTATATGATAAATCCCAGGTATGTGCAAATATGTGCACACATGCATTTATGATTTATTCACAAGATGTTACTTCATCTACGATTTATTCACAAAATGTTACTCCAGAATTTCTACAAGTTGACGGTTTATTAATGTATTCCTGTTGCTTTGGATTATTCTGTTTATTGAACAATAAGAAAAAATAATATTAATGAACTCCAAGAAGACAAGAAAAATTACTGTTGCTGTTTTAAATGAAAACTTGTGAAATGTCTTTAAGGGAAGTGTTTTGCACAGGGGAGAAAACAGATTCTTACTATTTCATGACAAGCAACAACATTGGCACTTACTTTAATCATGCCAGTCTTGCCCAGGACCAAATAAAAATAGACTTAACTGCACAAGTAAAGAGGACTTCAAGGCTCATATAAAATGTCTTCTTGTCTTAATGATACAAAATTATTTAAAATCCCATATGTGAAATACATAAGAAATTGCTCATGCAAAGACAGCAAAATGGGAAAAATTACTAACCTCTGAATTCCTTACAGATATGTACTGAATTGAGGTTTTTTATTATTTTATAAATTTATACTACTTAAGAATGGAATCAGATGAATTATTATTTTGCTGTATTGATCTGTTTTGTATTTTCTATGTTCTATATATATAAAAAATTATGAAATCACTGGACTCAGTGAAATAAATGTAGCCTGTAAGGAAATTAAAAGTTTGCACAGGTACATGTAGTTTTCCAGTATATAATGTATGTAGATATTTAGGACAATGAGGGATTTTCTCCAAAGAAGACGTCCAGTTCGACAGGTCTTTGAGCTTTTTGATAAAATCTTTGCCATATTCAAATCAACTTGAGCTCTTCTACTGCCTTTAGTAGGATCAATATTTCATCTGTTGTAGCTAAGGAGCAAAACCCTTGAAGTTGTAGGCAACTGCAGATAAAGAAGACAGGTGACGACTTCTGATTAAAACCATGTTATGAACACTAGCTCATCTTCTTGGAATATTAAGAAAGGCAAGTAGTAGGCACCTGAAACAGCCGAGGTTGAAGCAGACTAAATGCTGTCTGGCTCAAGATATAGAAGCTGAGTGGATTCTTAGGAATTTAGAAGGGGTATGTTATTGTGGAAGGCTTAATACTCTATTGGCTTTTAGTATTTCATATGCCTGCATAGAATTGCACAAGTGTTACCCTAAGTTTACATCAAGTTACTTTTGTTCCCAAAAGGCATACCACAGAAACAAAATGTTAGGTGAGTTCAAAAGAAGTCCTACTACTAAAGAAACAACCGAGTATGAGAATTTCATGTGTTGATTTGATATGTACTGCCAGTGTGAAGTGCTGAAGCTATTCAAGATGCTCTTGTTAGTAATGGTTTTGTGGTTTGCATGTAATTTCTAGTTMATTTCTGATCTCTGTATTAGGTAGTTTTCTGTCTTTGTATTAGGGACAAAAAAGGATATACATTTAACTCAGTGGACATTTCATAGTGAGACTTGTGTTGAAATTTTTCACAGACGAGGGATCTTTTGAGAGACTAGAAGTAATAGTAGACGCTTGTGATCTGATCTGAATGTAAACATTTGTCTTTCAATAAGCAATAGCTGGATACATCCTTGTATCCAAGAGAAATTTCAAAAAATGCCTAAGAGAAATAAAGAAGTCACATACAAAATTCACAATAATAAAAAGCACAGAATAGAAGGGGACATGGTATGTAACACAGTTTTGATTTTCCAATTTTTGATTATTTTTTCCCCAAAGTAAATATTTACATTTTGGAATTCCTTGTTGATAAAAATATACAAATCAGGTCAAAACATTTAATGTGAAAAATTTTTCCTCTTTTTCTGGTTGGCATTTTTTAGCCATTCGGGAGGACAGACAGTGTTGTTATTGCATATTAATTTAATTTCTGTCTCAGCAAAACAGACATTTATCTATTAGCAAAGTATTTTTTTCAGTGTAAGATTCAATTTTCTTTTGCAGAAGAAGCCTGGATATAGGCAATTCACATGTGTAATTTTTGACTTTCAGTTCCCAATATCTGGTACTGATAAATGTGATGTTTCTTTCCAACATAGTTCAGGTTTTCTGTTGATGGTGCACACAAAGATTCTGGATAGGACCAAGTAAGACTTAATTGAGAGTTTCATTTTTTGTGCAGTCATCTATTGTGGTAGTTAACACATCTGTTCAGAGGAAGAAAGTAATTTGTTAAAAAAGTCCGTAAAAAAAAAACACCTTACAAGTGATGTCATGTACCTCTCACTTTCACATCTGTTTGTTACTAAGATGCCAGCCTGGAAACTTTCTTTCCCCACTGTCATTTTTGTGCTTTCTTACATGCTCATAAATTGCATGAAGTTACTTCCCTCAATCCTGTGCCAAATCCCTATCTTCTGTTCATTCAAATTTTTGTAAAGATACGTTGTCCTCAATGAACCACAAAACTAAAGCCTTCTCCATCACACTGATATGCTGGATTTGAATTTATTTACCGAATATTACTAAGATAGTGATAATAGTCAGAAAACCTAAATCTGGTCCTTTCTCTGATCCTTACAGTATCTTTTCAGCATTCCAAATTCTTGTTCTTTCCCATCATTTTGAATAGATATCACAATAGCAATTATGAAATTAGAACCACTGGAGTTCTGGCACCACTGGCATTTGAGGTATTTTACATCCTTTGAAGATGTGAATCTCCTTTTCATTTTCCCTTCTTCATGCTCCTTTAAAAGGCTGAAGCAGTTTGAAGGGCCCTGTAAGATCACACATCAAGCCAAGACACAATTCAATTCTGTATGCTTGCCCTTTAATCCGCTCTAGTAAATGCTTGCATGAAAGGCCATGCTGAGCAAGAGGGGGACAYGCCAAGAAGACATTCAGAGGCCTGGCACTATTATGGGCTACAGGACAGGCTGAGAAGCAGCTCTCAGTTAAACAGCCTCTGTGGAGGTGACTATATTACATGACAGATATTTTTCCAGTCTGAAAAAGCCAAGCAGTTAGTGTTACTTACAGATGTCTTGGTCAGCCTTCTCTGGGGTTGGGCTATGCAGTTGTGCTGTGTACAAAAGAATAAAGAGCAAAGTCTCTCCAACAGCCTTTCACTGCCTTGCAATGCCACAGGCTTCAGGCTGTCTGTGTGTAACTCTTAAATCAAATAAATTATAGCAGCTAAAATGGTGTTTTCTTTCAGCTACCAATAGGTCAAGGACGAGTGACCTAATTATGAGACTGAATTTTGTTTTGTTCATCTTTCTTCTGGTTCCGCTATCTCAGGTTTAAAATTTATTATGTGGGAGGGTGTTTTACATTTAGGAGATCTTCTTCTACCTGAATAATATCTTTATTTATGTTTGCATTGACAGACTGGTACAATATCATAATGTCAACATGTAAGCATACACTCCTGCAGAAAACAAAAGGGTTTAGGCTTATCCAGCAGGATTACATTGAAGGGCCAATTTCCAAGTATAAATAACTTGACATTTAAATTCTTCAATGTGTTAACAATGTCAGAAATCATTACTGCAAGGTAACATACTATACTTGTATTCTATGCTTTGACTACAAAAAGTTGTTGTTAAAATAACAGTCTTTGTCATTATCCTGTGGCTTAGTGATATTTGCTGGTTTTGTCATTTTGGTTAAAATGCTGTTTTATTATAATTGGATTGGTACAAAAAACTTGCTTCAGGTTACAAATCCAAATGTAAGTTCTGTGGCCCAGGATGTTTTTTTTTAACCTAGCATGAAACTGTACCTGTTTGAAACAAGTTTTGCAAAATAAAAATAAACAAAATCATCACTGTTGAAGAAGTGTTATTTAAATAATCCAGGCAGTTAAATAATTCAGATACTTTTTTACTTTCTTAGTATCCAGAAGTTCATAACTGAGAATGCTGAAGACTCAGATGAACTCCAATAATATTTTTTTAAACCCTAGATTTTAAAGCTGCTAATTCTCTTTTAATGAGTTTGTTTTTACTACTGTCATACAAGTATGTGTCTGAACTAGTCTTTTTCAAGGTTCCTTTTTTAGGTTGTATTTGAAATGTTTTTGATCAAATAATATATTATGTCCACAACTGTCATTTACATCTGAGTGGTTTTATTCCTGTAAATAACAGTTCTAATTATTTAATCTTTTAAGGAAGGCAACTCTGAAGTATTGCAAAGTCCTGCTTGAAATTTAAGTTGATGTTGTAGACTCTTATGCAGTGTTTTACATACAGACTAATTATCATAAGAATGTTGTTAATTTAAAGAAATCATTAAAATTCTAGATAGCTCATTTAAATTGTTTAGTATATCTTCTTCATTACAATAATTCTTATAATTGCAATAATTCTACTAAATGCAAGAATTTAAAATCATATATTCTTCCTGCTAGTGCACCATAAATTATACTTAGCACTGAAACTTTATTTGTGTTTCATCTACCCCACTGCTCCAGTTTCTGTTATTCCTGCTGAAAAAATTCATAAATAAAACTTCAGAAAGTGGAAATGAAGATTAGACATATCATTACGATAAGTGGCTGCTAGTGCTAGCAGTAGAGCAGTGCATGAATGTATGTTTACAGTATTTTGTTCACTCTAGTTTTAAAAAGTGCTCCATATGTAATATCAAATTATGCAGTAACAAAAATTAACCAAAAAATTCCCTAAAGACATTTCCATAGCTTTTCTGGAAATAGCAGTCATTGGCCAATTCAAGGGGAGTCATTAGATTCACCTGAATGCAACAAAGCCTAGATCCTCCAATATTTTAGCTATTGATCAATAGTGCTTCCACAGCATCAACATCCTCTCTTTTTCACCCTTTGTGCCCATAGCGAGTAGGCTAAGGATGGGCAAGAGGCTGGAAGGGGACACAGCTGGGAGAGCTGACCCCAGCTGACCAAAGGGATATTTGATGCTCTGTAACGTCATGCTCAGCAATAAAAATTGGGGGTGGTGGTGCACTTTTTCCAGAGTAGCTGTTGCTTGGAGTCTGGCTGGGCATTGGTCTGCTGATGGGAGGAGGTACGAGCCTTTGCATCATTTGTTTGTTCTTTTTTCTCTTTCCTATACTCGTTAAACTGCCTTTAGTTGACCTATGAGTTTTTCTCACTTTTGCTCTTCTGATCCTCTCCCCTATCCTGCTGGTAGCAGTGGGGGTAGGAACGAGCAAGTGGCTGGGTGGTGCTTAGCTACAGGCTGGGGTTTAACCCACCACCCTCTTTTAGACACAGAGGCATTTTAGAATGTGCCTAAGAAATTATATTGACAGTAGTGAAGAATAAAGAGAGAAGAGAAAAAACAAAYAAAAAAACAATTCATTAAATTGGTGCAAGGAAGCATTGTCTGATTGTTTCAATGCAGATCTCTTCCTAGGTAATGGTATCACCACCGCTCCATAACAGCGAGACATGAGCTGAGGCCCACATCTGCAAAAGTGTGCTAACAGTCATGTGCGGACTATCTTTTAAAAGCAGCCTCATTAGCGTGTTTGAGACTTCACAAAGATGATGACTTACTCACTTTCTACGCTGTTTATCTCTTGGGGAGGGGTGCTGAAGGCTAGTTTAAAGACAAATCAGCCAACACAGTGGGAAGCCAGTGGATAGTCTTGCTATAGAAAAAAATGTATCTGAGAAAGCTGTAAGGATGCTGAGAAGAGAGAGGGACATTGGACAGTAGTCAGAAACCTGTGCATTTTGGCTCTATCCACGGTTTAGCACAAGGCAAAGTATGAGGAGTCCTTTGGCAGCACTGTGTCTGGCTATATCGAGAAATGTGTATAGGCTACTTTCAGACCCCAGATGTTCCACTGATTTTAGGGGGAGTACAGTGCCTAAATATCCTTGAGAAGCTAAGAATAAGAGAGGTTAAATCTCTTGAATGTATGCTGACTATGTGATTTAGAGACTTTTATTAAAGGCCAAAAAATGTGCGCAACCATTTCTCTTATTCTTTTTGTGAATCTTCCAGAAGGTAATTTTCCTGGCTATCTCTAAAATAGATGAACTTTTGGAGCTGTAAAAGCAATAACAGCAAGGAGGATTAATCCAATATTGGGGTTTTTTATTACTTTTGCAGGCAGGGTATTTGGTCTTACCACTCACACAACACAGTTTACTCCTTTTCTTTTTCTGTAACAGTTTGTTTTACTCAAGCCTTCTGCAAACTTGACCTCTTGTAATAACCACAGCACTGCATTCTAGTACACTAGTTATTTCAAATACTGTTTGGATGACATATTTTTTTGTTCTGACAGAAAGAAACAACAGATGAACTTTGATAGACAAGAATGTAAATAATGAAAATCTCAGAAATATGACAGAAAAATTAGTATCTTGTGTAAGTGTATGACTCCAGTAAAGATCAGAAAATGTGACAATAAACAAATTAACTCCTTTCAAATGCTGCTTAAAAATAGTTTTGCTCTACAAGTAGAGTTACTATGACACATATTCCATTGGGACAAGAACCAATTTAATTTTTGTCATTCTTAGATCACTTATAGTATTTGTTTTAATCACTTTCAGATGAATGCTACTTTTATGTAATACCAAACATCTGGTGCACATTGTTGTAGATTAAAGTCTAAACGAAAGTCAGCACACATGGTCAAAGGTTCCTAGTAAGTGCTAAGTGTTTGCCTCAAACACAAACAGCCTGTGCACTAATGGAGCTGTGTTTCAAGGATGCCAAACTAAGTGATTAAATGAGATATACCTCTTAGGTAACTGGATGTCCTCAGGAGCCTTGCTTATGAAGTGACTTCGCTGGATATTGAAGCTGGACACCAGGACAAGGTTGCTAGTCATGCAGAACTGAAGTAAAATGTCAATTCCTCCTTAATTATTAGCTAAGGGCTCTTAAGAGTCATATTTTGTTCATACATGGACTCTGTGAGCAAATCAGAGCCCTCCCAGCAAAAAAGCTTAGCTTAAAAAAAGCAAAATATAGCCAATCTATTTCAGTACACTACTAGTGTTCTGTGGCAGGTGAGTTGTCCTCAATAAGATAAAATTTCTAAATTGTTCTGCAAATGACTTTTTAACTACAACTTCCAAAAAATCAAATTAATGATACAACACATAAAAATGTGGGATTTTTCTAACTGGTAAGAATAAAATCTAAATGGACATCAGAATGCAAAGCTCAGTAGAAAATAGACTCTCAAGAGATAGGTGTTCAGAGTTTACTTCCATTTGTAGCTAGAGCTCCAGTTCTGCATTTTTTCTCCTTTGTGTAGACATTCGTATTATTTAGATGTCTACACAGGGTTTGAAATCACATGCTTTGGGTGGTGACTGGGGAAGACAGCTAAAACATTTTAATGTGGCAGTCAAGGAGGATGAATATTATTAACTGAAAAATTTCGCACAAAGACTGACTTTGGTGATTACATTTTGACTTCGGTTAAATTAAAAAAAAATCTCATGTTTCAGGCTTGGAAATATCTCTTCCCATTTTCTGGATGTCATTTAACTACTGACATCAAAGATCCTTCAATTTTGACATGAATGCTTTTTAGATCCATGAAGTTCTGCTTGTGTGCATACCCAGAATTATCTAAGYCCTAAGGACTGAACATTTTGGCATCTAGCCTAGACCTAACAATCCATGCATTAAGCAATTCTCAACCTAACTTAAGAGAGGCTTGATTGAGGCTGAAGTGTTTGAATAAAACTGTGCTCCTGCCTGCCAGAGGCGGGGTCAAGAAAAATTCAGTTTTGGTGTGTTTTGTAGCTCAGCTGAAGGCTGATGTAGAGGTGATCACTTAAAAGCTCTCTGGTAGAAACTTCCTCTGAGGATATTGGAAACTGTGGTTTGATTTCTGCTTTTGCTTGGATTCAGACATGCCTTTCTGGATTAGATACTAATCATGATGACATAAACTTTTCTAAAATATTGATATGTGCTCACCCTCTCTTTGAATCAGCTCTGTTTCAAGAGAGCATTATTCCAAAATCAGTAATACTAAGAAAGACTCAGAAAGAGACAACAAACCCAGCTTGACTGAGTAGTTCTATTGCAGGGACTTCAGTAATAATTCTGCCCCCTTCTTCCTTCAAAGGTCTGATATATTTTGGACAAGGAATTCATTGGTTAAAAAATAAAAAAGAAAGACTAATTGAAGAAGGGACAGGAACTTGGAATCCCTACCACCTCAGCAACTCTCCTAACCACTAAGGTGTTTTTTTTTTAATGTCTTTCTTTTACTCCCACCAAATAATTTTCAGATCTTTTTTGAACTAAGGAAAAGCTTGAAAATTATATTGCAGAGCTGCCTGGCAGTAAAGCATTACTAGCAACTATAGTTGAAATACTGTCAAAAATAACTGGTACTGTAGTGAAATTCTCCATTAGTGTTAGAATTTTGACCACTGAAATGAGAGGGTAAGTGTTGCTACTTCATTGAAATAGAAAAGATTAACCTTGGCAATGTTTTTAATTACAGTCGAGAGTACAGATCTCAAGTGGAAGGAGATATCTTCCCTCATGCCTGAGTTAGACAGCTGAGCTTAAGAAAGTGGTAGAGATACTCCTATTCTTAGAGGTTTACAGGTGGTTAATTTGAGCATTTACTTCTCTGCCCTGCTCCCTCCCCCCCTCCCCCMCCCCCCCCCATCCCCATTTCAAGTTCATTTTATCTTGCAAGTTAACTTTTATGGCCCCTTTAGGGATTCTAGGCAATTTAACTTTTGGTCTGCACTGTGGGAACTAGGCACCTGGAAGTTAGATGCTCCGCTTTGCTATCTCTGCTCTTCCCCGAGTTCCTGATTGGATCCAGCTTTTTACTTTGCTCTTCTTTCTTGCTATTTCAGATGCACAATGTTTAATCAATCACTGTTTAATTCAGAACGCATCAAATATGATTTTCATAAGGAAGTCTCATGCTTTGAAGGAGAAATTGGAGGGTTTTCTTGGTATGTGTGAACGACACTGACTACTGCTATAGACAACCATTAGTTATCTCTAAATCTAACAAGAGAAGAAAATTCAGGGTAAGACATTTACAGGAAGCACTGCATTTCCTTTGCCTAAGAGATTTTGATAACTAAAAGATTTCAGTGGATTTATGGTTTTGGAGCATGGTTATGTTACATTGGTTTTTGGGTTGATTCATCTTTGTGCACTGTGGGAGAAAAGCAGTACATTTTAAAAGTGAAAAACCCAGTTAGCACGCTTTGTTAAGGGCAAAACAGGTAAACAAAGACAAAATAATATTAATAATGAGAGCTCTCTTCAAAGCAGATAAATAGCTCCCAGAATTATTTTCAAGTTGCACTATCTAATATAGACCTTTACACATCTTTAAAAAGAAATAAATTTGTGAGCTTCTGAGACACTACAACAAAGTTATTTAGAAAAGATAAGGAAACATTCCAGCAACAACTAAGTACAGACCTGCAAATATCCAGCTGTTCAAGGTCTCATTTACTTCAGTAGATAATCTGGACAGGAGAAGTTAGTCAACCCAAGTACACTCAGAGTATTTAATTTTAAGGGGATTATTCAAATAAAGTGTATTTAAATGACATGGTAAAATAGGTAAAATACACTGAGAAATAAAATGTAGAAACCAGAAAAAATCATGGCTATAAGAACACTGGATGTGCTGCATATTAAAGACAACATAATGAATTAATTATGTGAAAAGTTCCTCAGAAGTCATTTATACAACATGTAGAAGATGACAGCAAGGAAAGGAAGAAGGGTAACAGAGAATTACTAAAGTGATACTGGATGAAGATAAGAGTTGGCCAGGGAAGATGGCTCTGCATTAATTCCTTTGCAAATTACTTTAAACTCTGGTTTCCCCTACAGTTCCGTCGTAGCTCTTAAGGTTATTTTAAGGACGAACCTACACATTTTGAAAGGGACAGAAGAGAACACTAGAAATGAGAGATGAAAGAGACAACCATTGAGGGGAAAATAATGGCACCCTTTGTTTCTTGCAAACTAAGTAAGTGACACCATCTRGGCAGTATAGAGAAATACAAGCAATTGCTGTCATCTTTGGTATGTTCTGCTGCTGCCTTGTTGAGAAGTTTATAAATGAATAAAATAGCTAGGGGCACCTGAACTAGGTTATATTAGAATATTAAACTCGATTAAATGAACTATGTATGAAAATAACTTTGGGGCACAGAATTACTGTCAGCTCTAAATTACTCTCCCACAAACTTAAACCAACATTTACACTGAAGGAAAAAGTGAAAGCTATACAAACGTGCATGAAAATATCAGCTGGAAACACATCCAGAATTACATTAATTATAAACTACTTAAGTTAAGAGAATGGATTAATTTGGTTTAAGGAACTTCTGTTGACTTTGAATGGTGCAAAATTCTTGACCAGTTCTTGGCTGATGTAAAATTCAGTAGATTTGATTTTTTCATATCTGGGCAGATTTGCAGTTCCTAAATTTGCTTCGGACTTTGCACTTGAATGAACTCAAAATGAAGCTTACTCCTTTTAAATGTAAATCACTGAATAACAGTAGGAGGCTGGGCCAGCGCAGCCTCATACTGGCTCTTATGTAGAACAGATTGGGAAACGATAGCCTATTGCACAGTAATGTTTGTAAACTGTGAATCTTTATTAGGGGAAGAAGAAAGTACAAGACTAGCAGGGGGAGCAACAGTATAAGGAGGTCAGAGAATAAATTTACATTTCAGCCACACACCCGCTGATAAGGCTGTAAAATCCATGCTGTGGGAATGACTCCTTTTCAGTTTTGGCATTATATAAGGGATGTGGGGAACCTACACTCATCCACCACCATCAGCCTTCCAGGGCTGGCAGAAATTCATTGTAATTTTCTTCTCCAAGGTAGCAGCTCTTCACTTGCATTTATTCTGGTGGCTGACAACAAACACACATCTTCTGGTATGCTGTTAACTGTGAAGAATCTGTYGAAAGTGAGGTCGCTTTGCAAGCTTTTGTGAATAGCAGTTGGAAGAGGTCTGAGTTATTGAAAAAGTAATTATAGGATTGCTTCTAATTAGATTACACAGTTCTCTAGGGAAACACAAAGATGTTGTGGTTTGACATTTTGGCCCCACATGCTGCCATGCAACCACATTTAGCAAAAAGAAAATTTCACCAGGGTGAATAATACATATCTCAGGAAGAAAGTGCGTTGGTGAGAGAAATGTCGATTAGACTTCAGTAAAGCCAGATTTTTAATTGGAAGATGTGACTCAGATTACTTCAAAGCCCCATAAAAGGTGCTTATTATTTAATTTAAAAATGAGTGTTGAAATAGTAGGGTTTTATTTTCTAATGAAAAAATTTTAATGAAAAAATGGCTACATTTTTTAGCTTTTCATTATTGTTGGTATAGTGGTTTTTAGCTGATTCTAACTCTTTTGATATCCTCTAATTCATTTGTGTGGATTGCAGTGTATTTAATGAGAAATGCAGTGCTGATCGTTTTGTTTTTCATCTCCTTTTGTTCCAGTCAAAAGATGAGGCAGACATTTTCAATGATCAATCAGTGCCAATTTGTAGAATTATTTTGGCTGTTTCTGCAACCTGAATTGCTGATTTTATCCAGAAATAATCCCACAGAAAACAGAAGTAGAATATAAGCATTTCTAAAGTATCTATCTCTTTTGAACATAACTGCTTCCCTTGAATCAGAGAAAACGATGATATCAATTAGAAGGCATAGCCAATTACCATACCATTCATTGGTTTGATTAACATATCCTACCTTTGGAAAAGACTGTGTCTGGAGTATTTAAGGAATTATCTGATAAAGATGCAAGTCTTACAATGGAATTTTGGAATTTCCAAGATTTAGACTTTTGCAAGTCTCCCTCCGTGAGCTATTCCTTTAAAGTCTTGCTGAGAATATTTGAGCTGGTGCCTTCAGTGTTAACAGCAATCAACTCATTGATCATAGATAAGGTGGGTCACCAAGCTACCATTCTCCTGTGTTCCTGTGGGTTTGTATCAGTATTTGTAACAGCTCTATTAATAAATGGGAAGTAAAATACACTGAGCATCATAATGATTGGTCCCAATCTGGGGAAGTGTTGTTGTGTTAGACAGACATCTGCTCCAAGCTGCTTAGGAATCAGAATGAACTGACTAGGAAAATATCCAAGCAAATGGAAATAAAAATCCCATTTCTAAAATTAGGCTTTTTTAAAAAATGAGTTTTCAAATCAAGAGAACTCTTCTGCTAAGTCTGTTTCGTTGCTGAAGTAAAAATCATACGGCAACTCCTGAGTCTAGATTCAGGTAGTTGATTGGAGATGATGGAGAAAACTCTGCAAAAGCATTCTTGACCTCATCATAATAAAAGTGAAAATTTGTGTTTTCCATGGAACCATAATTTTTCCTTTAACATTTTTCCACAGGGATTCTAAACTGGCTAATTTCAAAGTGGTTTTTTTTTTTCTCTTCCTTTCATAATACACAATGTTTAAAATAGAAAAAATACTCTGGGAAACAAAGGTGGGAAAAAAAGATTGTTGCTGGTCAGCAGGAAAAAGAAATGTCAAGACTGCATATCCATGCAAGCACATCAGATACATACCAACCAGTTCTGTGAATTCGCCATCCAAACCTCCTCAGTTAAGTATGTGCTCATTGACTTTATTAAAAGTGTTTTAACTGCTTTTAATTCCTCTACAGGTAATATGACCTACAGTGAGAGGTAAGTAGTCTAACATAGCCATCATCTATTAAATATCAGGATCTTAAAGTCTAAGAACACAAATAACAGTGAAGAATGAAAAAAACCCAACAATCCCAAACCAAAAAACAGCAAACCAACCACCAAATGATCTACAGCTCCATGGAGCATACAGAATTCGGAAACTTATCCTAGAAGGCAAATTTTTGCCCTTTAGTTTCTGTAATTTTCAAAAACAATTGTTGGTTTATCATAAAGTTTAGAAGAACATGGTTTTTATTTAAATACATTGAAAGCTATTAGAAATTTCCGTTACTTTGAATGTCACTAAAGCAGATTTGTGAACATTTATAGACTTTTATTTTTACTTTTGACCAGAATAATGGMAGAGATGCAGTTTTGAGTTATAAACCAAAGAGTTGCCTTAGTGAATAGAGCCAATAACTTGGTTTTGGAGTTGCTAGAAAGATCAAGATATGGGTAGAAAGATGGGGAAGACTGGCTAATTAATTGTTTCTAATCAACTGTGCACTGATGCTACTAACTTATCATTGAATTTTTACCAGTTATTGACACCTGGTACTTATGAAAATTAAAGTAATATCTACTTACAGCTTAGGTATTCTGTTTTTTATTACCAGCTTCATCAAGTCCATAATTATATATTTTCATGTATTCATTAAGCTATACCTTTGGTTAAGATGAGACAAATAAGTGTCTGAACATAATATTTGATGAGAAAGCTTGTTAAAGACTGTCAATAAATGAACAGACTGAGCCTGATGGTGTGATGGTTTAAGCCTAAGAAAACTAGTTCACTCCTTCTCTCAAGAAGGAATGAAAAAAGGTCCAGGAAGAAAATAAGTGAGCTACTGGCTTCATCTTTAAAAACTGAATTGAGAAATTGAAGGATCTCACATGGGAACATAGAGAAGCTTTCTGAATAAGGAGTTAGCTTAAGTAGGAAATGACTTATGAATATTTTATTATTTTGTCCATCTCACTTTATTTTCTTCCATCTGAGATAAAGACTGCTATAGATTGTAAAAATTTGGTTATATTTGCTTCAACTGTCAGATAATCCTGATAGGGTAAATCATATTTGCTGTTTTTTGTAAATCTTGGAAATAACGTGTACAGCATTAAATTGTTAGCACTACATTTGGGGGTCCACTGCATGTCAGTCTTTTCTCACAGTCCTGCTGGTCAAATTCACCCTCGTTAAATTCCAAGAAGGGAATACTCTGGGAAAGCCACTCCCTTGACTGAAAGCAGGGCTATATTCAGCTTCTTTAAAAAAAGAGATGAAACTAACTTTATGGGAATCATATGCTATATCTGTAGTAGGAAATAAGACAAGGCCAGCAGACATGGAACAATGTGTTTTTGCACTATTAAGCTCATTTGCGCTGCTACTGGGAAAGATCTTTGGCATATGTTAACTCCCAAGCCACATCTGGGAATTGGTTGGGTAAGTACAAGTTGGTACAGATGTAAACCGTACAAAGGACTGTTCTATTAATTTAAGAATACAGATGAGTGTGTCCCAGCTTCTGAGCGTTCCCAGGCACTGGTTAGTTTACTAGTATAGGCATTGCCAGAACATGAATAGAATAACAATTCCAAATGGGTTGCTATTGCAGGAGGTAAATAAGAGTGAGACAGTTATTTATATACAGACATTGATTCACTCCCAACCTAAACTCCTAARGACATATATAAAAGACAACATTTTTTACTCTTGACAAGAGAAAAATTCTAGAAGAGTTGTTTTATGACAAATGTATTTCTATGCTGGATGTGCTAGCAGGGTGGTGTGGCAGGTGGCCTTAGAAGGTGAGAATAAAAGATTCAACATCCCTGTAGGGAGTCACTGTTTGTGCAGACTGTCAGCTGAGGCATAGCCAGAAGCCAAGGTGTTATGTTGAAAAACGTAGATTTCTGATAGTATACAGGATATTAAGGTATACCTAGTTACTTTTTCAATGTGTGGGAAAAGAACAGRAGGACACCACCAGAGGACCTAAAGAACTTTGGAAAGAAACACAGTTGCCAAGATAAATCTTTAAGCAGAAATTTAAAGTCCAAGCAATAGAAGTGAAATATGTATGAAAGAAAGAAACATGACATGATGTTTAGATGATCACTCTAGTCATGACTGCAGTACAGTGCTAAGCTGCTGTGGAAGGCTCCTCCTCCAAAGGAGATTCACAGTCAGAGATCCCCTCGACATTCACACCACAGTCCTACTGGCTGCCTCCAGGCTCCTCCACCCATATCCACACAATACCCCATGCTGGAGTGTCACTCATCCTCCAGGGCTCTCCAATGACAAAGCCACCCTGCTTTGGCTCTGCCTGGCCTCTCTGCACCAGTCCTACCCTATGATCTCACCTACAATGTGACATTATGTGTCCTGCCGCCTTTGGTCCCTCAGTTTCCTTTCTTACCTCCCCGTATGATTTGGCCGTGAAGAGGCACCGGTAATGCACTAGTTGCTTTTGGTCCCAGAGAATGCAAAGAGAGTATTACATTTCATTAAGGTTATTTGTATTCCTATGTCATTAATAGTTGTACATGCTTCTTTTCTCAGCTTTCAAGAAGTTGATATAAAGGCTATCGGTAATCCATTGTGTACGGTTTGACCACTGCTACAATTTAACTTGATCCTTTCTATTAGAAAGGTGGTTCTGCTGAAAATTGCTGCAGCAAGATTAAACATTCACCACTGAAAGGCTCTATGAAGGAAGGGAAATTCAAGAGTTGGAATCCTTCTAGTACACTTTTTTATGATGTGAACTGGAAATCTATTTTCAGCTTTACTGTAAATCTATACAGGCATGAAAGTAGTTATTCTGCTTTGCATAATGGCCTCTGACTTCTTAGGTGACAATTTTTAAGAGCAGTTAGAYGATCTAGCATTGCAAAACTGAAAGGTGCAGCTCTTGTTATGTAAAGCTTTATCTTTTGTAACWTTGAAGTGTTTCTGGAAAGTTAATAATGACTCACAAATCAATGCCAAATGCATAGTCTAGGCTTCTCCCTCTTCACAGTTTGTGGATTTGCAGACTGTAATTAAACCCTGCACTTTCTTTTAGTCTCCCACTAGAGCACCTCATCATTTGCTGTACACTTTGGACACAATTACCATTTCTGCTGGCCTGCCAATATCACCCTGTCCCTCAGGAAACGGTCTGTGTACAAAGGCATAAGCTTCAAAGAACARACTAGATCTGGAAACATCACCACAACCACTGCTCAATATTACTCCAGAGTCCCACAGAATACTAATACTGGTTCAGTAGCATAATGAATAATTAAACACAACTGGCATTGTTTCAAACATTTTTCCGATGTCTTCAAATCATGGCAGAAAGGCAAGTATTTCAGAAACATGCATCTTTGAAGGACCTGTATCATGATGAATGTTAGTTGAAAATTGCATACTAAAAATATGATATCATAAGTGTCTCCCAGGTTTACAGGATAGAATTAATCTACATATATTGTTAGACTGTATAAGTATTTTAGCTTCTTCTAGTAACATTTTTGTATTTTAGCTTGTTGCTTGGCAACACTATTTTTAGATATTCAARTAATGTGTATCTTTGCAAATTAACCTCTGAAACATGGTTGCTGAATCCTTTCTAAATAGCCCCTTTTCATGATGCTGAAATACAAATCAATATAAGAGCCATCTTTCCAGCATTTAAAAATGATGAGTAGAGTGAAAAAGCCCAACAATAAAAACACACATTTTATAAATATGCTCTGGGGCATSACTATCTGCATGTCACAACACATAAAAATTTAGAACCACAGAACTGTGAAACTAGTTTAAGGGTCATCTATTAAGACTTCTCAATGTGCTGAACAGTTGCTGAGGATTCTTAGATAAATTAACAAATKAAATTTTTACCTGTAACTATTGATGAAATATGTGACCAAAAGGTTTCCAAAATTTCCAAATGCATAATCACTRGCAACAATATATGTCTATGGAAAATTTTTTGAACTACTACTTTGTAGGTGCAGATTTTAAAGCTAGCCAGGATTTTGTTTCATTTGGATTCTTTTTGGTGGAACAATGCCCATGAAATAAAATGCAAGCTAAGACATAATAAATGCTGTGTTGGAAAGTGTTAATTTAAAAAAAAATCGAATGGGAATATAACAAAAGAAATAATTTTGATTTTTTAATTTTCTATTTATTTCTATTTACCTTTTTTTTTTTAATTTTCATGTGCATATTCATGTAATTAATTCTATGCAGTATTTTAGACACAACCAAAATTTGTGTGTTTCGTTATTTTTATCTATGGAAAAAATGTTTACCCTAAAAATATAATGTGTTCAAATGAATYATACAATATTTACAGATCAAACTTTTTTAAAATTTCTGTTTTCTGGGAAGCAGCTAATGCTGTCAATATATTCAAAATACAAGAGTAATGCTATTGTTACATTATCAATTATTTTTTWAATTTCCTTCAGAATGCTGATAATAGAAATGTCAGACCTTGTGATCCTCAGTTAAAAATCTTGGTTAATTTAGGCTTCAGTTGCACAATATAATTTCAAAGAAATCAGTGAAAATAAAGCACATCACTGTATGTTGTTAACATATAGAGACTCTACCAATCCCATCTTGTTTTACACTTTCATAATCTCTTCATCACAATAATTAAACACACAGARATCATGCAAATAATGAAAAAAATGCAAATGATAAAATAATAAACAAATGTCATCACTGCTAACCCATCTATTTATGTGTACTTTAAGAATTTTACAGCAAATGTTTTTATAGAACCATAATGGAGAACAGGGTAAGATTTCTTTTGCTTTAGATTAGTACAATTTTCAACACCTCATAACTGCTACACTCCCTTTCTATGACCCCCTTTTTCTTTGGGATTGTAAGCTATCACTTAAAAAAATACTGCTGTGTAGTATATTAATCTATGTATGACTTTCGGGCCAGATTTGGAGATATTTAAATTATGTTATTTTGGTCTTGAACTCATAATTTGGATCTTACAAAGATTTTCAAAGAAACAGAGGGATAAATCTGTATTTTGAATAAGTCTACTAAGATGTTGAATTAATAGATGAGGAACATCAGCACTATTGTATTTCTAAATATTTCAATATAGTTTTCTGAATGTTGTTTTCACAAAAAAAAAAGATTATAACCATATATGATCTTAACTGCTTTATTTTACCTTTTTCTGACRTGTTTTGCTACATAATTAAGAAAATCTTGAAACTTTTATTTGCAGTTGTATGCTATTTTTCATATTCAATGCAAACAAAATCTTCACTTTTGAAAATACATACCCTAAAACAAATCTTTTGTGGTAATGTTGCTTATATTAATACAATGGGATAAAAAACTACCAAATGCTGTTGGAAGTTAGGGGAAAGCTCTTGTAACCAGGAGAGAGGGGATAGAGACTTTCTATTATTTCACAGGTACTCTTGCCTATCCAATGCACCTCAATGTCTCTGATATGCATCAAGGTCATGGAATCCAGTCTTTGAAAGCTGTAGTGTCAGCTTCTAACTCTTTCTACAAATAACCACATTAAAACTAAAATAAAATTACAGTAAAGGTGAGTGCAGAAAGTGAGGGATGGGACGTGGTAAAGGGATTCAAATTTGATGATCCCATCTTTTAGCTTATGTCAAACTGTATTTCAGACTGAATGCTTTTTGGATGTTCATTAATCTACATCCTTCTCCCAGAGCAAAGGATAAAATAAAGATTTCTCAACTCTAATGTGGCAATGCAGTCTTGCACACATATTAATACCTCCTACTTCGTCAAACTTAATGTAGCATAAAATCTTACCGTTGACCTTACACCTCCTTGTAGAAATTAATTAGAACATTTAGTAGTCACACATTACAAACACTAAACTTAATAAAGGCTTTTGGCAAAGTCTTGTACATCTGTGATGAATCTGAGGTATATATTGCTTTAGCTGTATGGGAATGGCCACATAAGATGGAGGCAGAAGATTAGGAAGAGTTGGAAATAAAGTGAGGAGAACAAGAAGAGAAGGTAGGAAGGCAGCTGGGTAGAGACAGGTAAGGCTCACAGGGTGATGAAGTGCAGGGGGGGGTGCTAGGGCCTATAAGAAATGTCAAAGACATACCTGACAGCTTTCTTCAATTTATGAGTTTTAACCCAATGAAAGGCAAACAATTTTCTCATCTTTTTTAAAACACAGATTAATTTCTGATGAGAAACACTTCCACATATGAATACATAAGAGAGTTTTTTTCTTTAATTCTAATGCACATAGCCCATTTTTCTTTTTCTGTTGTGGAGTGCAGGCATGTTCTCTCCACAATGAAAAAAGCGKGAGTCACACAGACTACTTTGCATTAAATTCACAGTATGCACACACAGGGAGAAACAAATTAGACAGAAGCTGGCCATTTACTTCTAAAGTAACATATTTGAGACAACGTATAAATTGTTTTCTTGTTGAAAAATACATTTACATAATCTTCCAAATGAAAATTTGTTCTTCTTTTCATAGTCAGAAATAATATTACTACTAGAAATTAAATTCTTATATTAAAATATAAAAAAAAATACTCTAGGGATGTTTTCTATCTTTTACTGTTATTTTTCTGTCTTCCTATTGGGGCAACAGGTGCAAACTCCACTTTGAAAGGTATAGTATACCTGTAGAAATTGAAATTGTGTCTTTTTTGCAGACCTTAAAATTAAAATACAGAAAATAAGATGCAAGAAGAGAATAAAAAAGTGAATGAGAGAGAGATTGTGAGATACCGTTGAGGACAATATGAGTCTTTTGGTTAAAAGTAACTAAAGTGATCATCTAAAGCACAAAACATAACCCCCTCCCTGTTTTCTCAGAGAGTTGCTCAACACAATCAGCATGTTCATATTCCAGTCTTCTGTTGAGATGAAGAAGACAGTCTCAGGACCAATAAGGACCATTGACTACTAAACAGTTGATTTATACCATTTTTATAATATGTATACAAAAGAGTCAGCCAGACATCAAATCTCATTTCATTATTCCTTGGGTCAGATGAGTTCCAAAGACCCAGAGGTTAAATGGAAAAACACCTTAGTCCATTAAAATGCACTCATTCAAACAACTGAGTCTTTCAATAAATTCTGTTCAACTGGGATTAAAAATAAAACATATTTGACAAGAGTACATCTCATTCACAAGGCACCTTTAAACAGTGGGCTATAAGTATTCATTGAACTTAAACCATAAAGTTATAAACTGGCATAAAGCGGGGGTGGGCATCAAAATACTTCATTTCCCATCTCTCTTATGAAACCAAACCAAACCAAACCAAACCAAACCAAAACAACAGTCCTTGGGAAGGGAATAGTAAACAGTTTGTAAGATAGAGGAAAATTCTATGTGTTCCTGCTCTTTCTCACTAGGTAAAAATGCTTTGGAGATCAAAGATCTCCAGCAATTAACTAGCAGACTCAAAACAATTTAATCACTTGTTTTAGCAAACATGCTATTATGATATTCCCTATAATTTTTTTTGCTCTTTCTTTCTTATTTAAGTAAAATGTTCCATCATTATATATACATTACCCTGTGGTATGGGTCTTGTGGAAAAGGTGATAATTACCTATATTATTTATTTTTTTCAGAGTTGCTTCAATGTGTGAGCATTGTTCAGGAAGGTGAAAGATCCAGAAAGAATGCATTACCTGTTGGGGGGTGCAGGGTGGCAGTTTTTCCTGCTCAGGAATCATAGCTCTGTGTGTATATGTGTGTTTATTTATTAATGTGCACGCAAAGGCAAGAGAATATTAATTTCTCCAGAAACTGATACTGTAGAGTGGTCATTCTTTTCTTATATATAAATTTATTAGCTTTCCAAGGGTTCCCCTGTCATTAATTCAGTGGAGTATCAAGAGCAGTAGCTCCTTATTTTGTTAAATCTCATTTTTCAGGCATTAACAAAACATTGCAATATCTAGAACTCTTTTAAAAAATAATCATAATTTAATAGCACATGGGTGCTGTTAGCCCTAGGTAGTAACTAATCTCTCTACAACAGTTTCTGTTGTAGGAATTGTAAAAAACATGTGAAATTCACAGAATTACTGATTGGTTATATTTCCCATTTTTGATATTCAGAATGACATATCTTATCAAATCCATGACTACCTCTATGTTCTTACTACATAAAATACTTGAACATGGTGTGTGTATGCTTTTCTAATACTGTGAAATATTTTTACTCAAGAATACCCCAAAACAACAGGAACACAAGATAAAAAGAGAGTCTTGTACATTATCTATGACCTTGAAAATTACCCTGAAGGTATGATGATTTATAGGTTTGCCCCATTTATACTATTATTCTTCTTACCTCAATGTATCTTCCAAAACTCTGAATAGGAATCAAGTGGAGGGCCTACTACTCTTTAGTGTGGAGAAGAATATTTTTCCTGCCACCTAAGGTGCAGTGATAAATTGAACCAGAAACTGATATAACATATGAATAACAAATATGGCACAACAAGGAATGCATCTCAAGAGAGATGAAGCCTAAACTCCAGAACCAGATAAAAATGTAAATATTATTGCAATCAATATGCCCTCTCCTGAGATCTACTGGGTTCCACATTAAATGTTTCACCTTGCATATAAACAGGACAGTAAAAAKTTTTACTTTTTCTTTTTTACAAATGGGGCCTTTATCTCAGATGACAATAACTCAAGTCCTCGTAGGGGAAACTACAAGAATAAGAGAACAGCAGTGTGATAACAGACCTTCAGAGCAATGTCTTAATAATGATATTAAGCATTATACACTCAGAATTTAAAAAAAAAAGAACACTCCAGAATCYTTTTTTTTTTTAAACATGTCAACATCTACAACCAGAGGAAGATCCTAACTTTATTTTTGGCCTTGAATTAAAGAATTTCCTTTAACAATTCAAAAGATAACATGGCAACTTTTGCAATTCGGAATTCCAAATTAAGTCACTATGAGAGAAAGAAAAAGTGAAAGCTTCTCTCTCAGAAAGGCTCTCTCCTATAGCTATCACCATCAGCATCAAGAGTAGAATAATCCCGCATTATCAGAAAGATTATTAGATGACCCTSAGGTCAGAGTCACATTATGGGACTGCGTAAACTATTCTCAAGGCTATTCCAATTGGTGCAAATTCATCTAGTCCCACAAAGGGGAATTTCTGTTAGAGTTTGCTAAAGTACAGTCACATTCCTTGTTTGCATTTTATGGTATTAGACTAGGAGAGAGTGYTGCTTATCTGGCTATGGCTGTTCCTCTTCACATTTTCTCCACACTGGAGAAACCCAGAGACCTAATTCTGGGTAGCTGTGTTCTGCAAGTGGAGATGACATATGACATACACCAACATATGTCAGAGACTTCATTAATTCATAATAAATAGCAAAGGGATCATGTTTTCAAGGGGTTTTGCCACCCAGAACAGTATTAAGAGTTCTGCCACATTTTGCATACATTTTGCATGCTTCTTCACTGATACATTTTGCATGCTTCTTCAAACCAGCTGGACGATTTTTAGGAGACATGGTGATAGTTAGGTATATTTGATGATTTGGGATCAGTCTTGGCCCTGTTATGATACTGTCAAGTCGGATTACAAACCAGACATGGGAGCCTGTGCTGGTGTGGTTTCACTCTGGCCAAGCTTGCCATATTAAAGCTAGCTCTGTTTTAAGATTGTGATAACATCTGGAGGTACAATATAGATTTAACTTAGGACATCTATAAATATTAAGAAGCACACACAAAGGCAATGCTGAGGGAACCTAGCAAAGCTGAGGGTCTGACCTAGGCATATTTTTCTGTTCCTGGTCCTTTGACTCAATAATTGCTTTAAATTGATATATTTCTTACTGAAGAAAGCACTTACAAATTGGGCTTAGTTCAGATGGAAAATTAGCAAGCATCTCTCAACTCAACAACCGCTGTCTCCAAGGAGCCAAGATGCCATCCTCACACATGGAATAACTTTTCTAGGTGGCTGCTTGTTGCGTGAAAGGCTGGAGTAGCTAGTGCAGTTATTCAGCCCAGTYGCGTTCGATGAGAAAAATTAYGACTAGATTAACGAACAATGCAATTTATTAAAGCAACAGATACACAGGTTCTTTTGGATTGCCGGTGATAGAATTACTGCAAATGAAGCTCATGCAAATGCCTAAGTATAAGTACAAACTACTTAGCTAAAAGCGCGTTAAAAGAGGTAAAGCAACTCTATAGAGATTTCTAAGTTCCCGGGGAGGCACTTGGTATAACCAAGTGTTCGAATCTTACCCAAAGGCGTCCCGATGGGGGGGAAGAGAGGCTCAGCCCGTCGACTGATCCCAGAAGTTAGAGTGGTACACGGCGATGGTATCTTCCCTAACACTCGCTCTTTCGCGCGCTATTTTTATATTATTTGTTATCTTTCAGGTGGAGCTTGAGGGACTCTAGTCATACATACCTTTATTGTGATTGGTGTAAAACTTTCTCRCTTCGATTTAAAGGTATAGACCAGTAAAAATTCAGAGCGCAGGCTCAGTGAGGTGGGGTCTCACCTCGGAGGCGGGTAGCTTTTGGGATGGAGGTGTGTTTTAGTATTATAATGTATTATAATGAAGGAAAGTTCACCAAAAGGACAGCATTTAATCAAAAAATTGACACAGTGCTGACTCAGGATAAACAAGGTGCAGCTTATCGATACCTTGGTGTCTCTCAGTCTCTGTTTTGCCCCCTTTATCTCACAGAGCCTGGCCGCRGTGTCTCCACTCCGCTCCATCCTCYGTACTGTTTCTCTCAGGGTCAGCACACCAAGCTCCCCCGATGTACTAACATCTAAGATTACAGGCCTATAGGGCTCTTGTAGAGACAAGGTCGAGGATAAGGAATGGATTCCTCRYATGCCAGCTRCACKG
>JASVER010000059.1:5659893-5804816 GCA_030449065.1 Oceanodroma leucorhoa | reverse complement strand
AAAACTTCGTCAATGCTGTTCCTTTTGTTAAAACGTTAATATAAATCGGATCTCTAAGTTACCTCCAGCAATTATGCCACACTGCTGCATCTTCTGCTGACATTGCTGGGAATCCAAAAGAAAATATAATCTTAATATTGATGAGCTGCTGATAGCTTTGTAATGTTTCTAAAACATCCCTACGGTATTTTCTAAATTGAGATGGATACATAGATGAAATAAATTTAGGAATCAGGCCCAAGTAAGAATCTTTGGAGGGATCATATTCCAGGTACAGCTGATAAATGCTTCTGTGACCCCAGTGTGGTACCTTTGAGAAGACAGAAAATAGGGAAGAGTTTTAACATTTTCCTCATTTTGTAAACATATATAGGTGGGACACTTAAAGTTTACGTAAGTACAGGTCATATTCCACTTTTCTAAGTCAAAACAATCAAAACAGCCATATGCTCAAGCAAAACAAAGTAGTAAAGGAATGAACAGAGTTATTAACTTGTCAGTGACTTGATTGATCACCACTGTAAGAAGCTGAAACTCAAGTGTTATTCCATACAGATAATCAATTGTGTATTGGCCAGCAACAAATGTTGAGGAACTGTTAAGATGTATGTATGATATATGGTTAAGGAATAAATGATAAGTGAAATATTTCTCAGCCTACTTGCAGTACATGTAGTCTAAGCTGTATGCATGTCAGATAATTTATTCTGAAATAAGAAAAGACAGAATTTGTGAGCAACATGCCGTTTGACCTGTGCTCATGACATAAAATGCATCAACATAATTTTGCTAGGATCTGCTCGCAGTGGTGAGGTTGCTTTATCTTTTGAATAACTATGGTCTTGTGTTAAAATAGTTGTAGCTCTGTAGATGTTAGAAGTAGACAATCTAAAACATGCTTCCAATAAACTTRTGCCTGAGCACTTTTTTTGAGTCTTCAGCGTTAGCCTCTTTGTTGAATAGTAAATTAAGGCACCTGTAGTCAGTGGAGTCACTTTTACTGACAGTGRAGGGAATCAGTGAAAAATGTATGTACAGCCATTCTCTCAGGACCCACTTTATTTAGTCCTGCTCAGCAGTGGTGGTCATCCAGTTTTTGTTATAATTACATACTAGCCAGAAAATCCATGTAAGGAGAATCAGGGTGTGGTTCTGTTTTCTAAACACTTAGTGCCATTTGACATTCTCTAGGGTATCTAAGACATCTGCACGGGCTGGAACATATGAATCTGGATGTATAGGTGACCAAACTCTGGAGCATCAGACAGAGTCCAGGTGACATACCCCTTGAGGGACAACACTGGCATGAGATTCCTCAGTTTAAACAAGAGAGTCCTGTCCCTGGAGATCAGGATGTGAGGCCCTTCTCAGATGTAGAATCTCTGTTTCCTATGTATCCCCAATAATAATACTCTTTTCCCTCCCTCGAAACTGGCTTACTGTGCAGCCAAGAACACAACAAGCATGGGATCAGCTGGAGCACAGGCAAGAGGAAAATGGTTGGTATTCCCCTGGTGAACGTGGAGGAGACAGTGGAGTGCAGGTACATGTCACTAACCTATTTCCTTCTGACACTATCAATGAATCTAAAAGCTTCCATATGTTAAATAGATTTAACTAAAGAAAACTCTGTGTCTGCTTTGGTATTGGAATGAATAGGGATGTCATTCATTCCTGAAAAAGTAATTCTTAAACAGTATCTACATGTTCTGCTAAATATAGGTAGTAGATGTTCGTAAATTCCTATCTTGTGGGTAATCCAATTAATTAATATTTCTGAAATTGAATAAATAGCATGAGGACAACACTTGTATTTAGTACTGAAGGTCAATCATGCTCTTAAATTGATATTGAAGAATACAAGGAGGAAAACCCATCCTACAAAGATTGCTCAGAGCTTGACTGCTTTTCAGTCTATATAATTATCAACAGAGAAAAAATACAGGCATTTTAAAAAGGTAAAAAAATAAAATATTATAAAATTCTATTATATGACTATTTTTGGGTGCAAGTAAATCTTGCCCATACTTTACAGGCTGATCATGTCTTACTTATATTTGCTTTGTCTAATGAGTTGCAATGGAACTGTTTGCACAGAAAGATGAATTTGTGCTGTGGGTAAAACTTCTTGACAAATTCATTTGGAGAGCCTCTGCTAGAGCTAGTCATTGAATAAGCAGTTTTTTCGGAAAGAAAAAGGTTTACAATAGTCACTAAAGTCATAGGTCTAAAGAGATCAATTAAAATCCTCTACTGGAAAGTTTAAAGTTCTCAGCATAACATCTGACCTTTGTCTTGGACTTTATTAGACTAATGAGAAAAATTTCTATATCATCATGTTTTTTTTTTCTCCTAGCTGTTTTTCCTAGGAAAGAATGCAAAGAAATTTTGATTAATCACTTATGTCAAAAACATGTACGTTGTGCAAAGAGTTAGAATTTGTTTGATCAGTAAAATTCATTTTCATGATGAGTTTAAACAGTAATTCAAGAATGTTAAGATTTTACAATCAGTAAGTATCTAAACACTATACTCGGTGTTTATGTTGTATGTTTTATTGCAAAGCTCGGTTACTGACTTTTTAGCATTAAAAAATAGTAAACAGTTAATTTACAAGCTGTAGAACACAATTGTGCTCCTCTGCCCAAGTGTTTTATAAATATATGTTGGTGTGTTATATTTAAAAGTTTGGAAGAATCCAGCATATTATCGTCAACCCCAATTATTTGAAAATAATAAGGCAGTCCAAAAACAAAAACAAATTTAAACTTGTAGGTTTTTTGTGGGTTTTTGTTGTGGTTTTATTAAATGACCATGTGAAAACATGAGGGCCAATTATTTGCATTTTTGCTGTTTGGATCATATGACATCCTTGGGGCAGTTTTCAAGCTTTCTTTTACTGTCTTGAGAAGTAGAACTTTTTTACAAAATATGTCAGAGTATTCTTTCAGATAGTGTGTGCTATTCTTTCAAATAGCTGGTGCTTCAGATCAGAACTAATGAAGCCTGAATCTCTATGATCATTGGATTTTCCAGACTCCAAGTGCTGAAAGTTCCTTCRCTATCTTTCTGCAGGGTCGGGGTATTATTTTGAACCCCTAGGTGCAAATCTCAGGGAAATCTAACAATAAACTCTTTTCTGTACCAAGGACATTAATTAGATAAATCTGAGTAAAACACTCATTTAGCCAGCTGTCCTTTCTCACAAAATTTGTTGATATTTGATATCATTGAGGCCTCTGCTTTTCTGCCAGATTCGCTCAAAGAAAACAATCTTTCAAAATTATTCAGGAAGGGCACACAGACGGACATAGACACACCCACACAGGAAACCAGGCTAATGACCCCTAAAGTGTGTTTCACTTCTTTTGAATTCTGAACAGTTTACACAAAATGTATATGAAACACCTGTGAAGGAAGGACGAATGAAAACCTCGATTTCAGATAAATTGCCAGCAGGAAAAAAAGATTGCTAGTTATTGCTCAGGAAGCACCTATCTCTCAACTTTGCACAGTTGGTTCAATGGCAAAGGATGTTCAATTGTAGCGCTGCATGTTTTTGCAGACCATCCAGCTCTACCGCTACACGGCTGATGATGTGTGACTGAGTATAGTTCTGCCACAATGACTTAAAGGCTTACCCTGGCTTACTGCCCTTATCATTGCACAAATAGAAGTGAAACCTTCGTTCACAAAATATGTTATGTCAATGAAGGAAAAGTTTTACTATTGAGTATAGCACATCCTCCCACCCCTGTCTGTCTTTCTGAGGTTAAWGAAAGGTCTTGAGCTGTTGCTCAAGACTATCACTATTCAGGTCAGGTCCGCATTTAACCTCGATTAAAGCAGACTGTTCTCAAGGCATGGATCTTTTGCCATTTTCTCAGTTATTCTAAACAATTGCACAGGAAAGCTTAACAGAGAATGAATAGACTGCCTTTGAAATGCAGGTTTTGGTGATGTTCCTGATTCGGTACAGCATTTCATTAAAGTTGACAAAGATCTATTGGATCATGAGGTCAATCTTTTTGAAACAGCGGTATATTTCTCTGAAATAAGGGATCTTTCTTATTCTGAAACTTTAGCTTCAGTTTAATGGCACTACTCCAAGAGCAGAATCATTAGGAAGCCTTGTCTAAGAGCGACAATTGTCATGAGTCCATTCATATTCCCAGTGGAAGGAATCCATCTAGCTAAAAAACCAACAGATCTTTTCCTATTCTGGTTAATGAGTTGAGGGGTCCAGTCAAACAGCAATGAATTATCTATAATTTAAAGTTCATCTGCACGAAGAAGTTGACATGCTTGTCAACTTGTCAATGTAACCTACAGCATGGTCCATACTCACAGGGAAATACAAAGGCACTCCAYGCTTTTTTTCTCCCAGCAGGGACACATCCTATGATCAAGGACTTTGCTCTGAGTTTAAGCACTCTCTAGCCAGAAAAACTGTGACTTCAGCTGATAGCCAGGCATGGTTTTCTGCTTTGTGGTATCTTCTGGCATTCACAGTGTAACACCAGCTTTCAAGGTGTATTTAATTGTACAAAGAATAATGAAAAAGGGTTTTCATTGCTCTTTTCTTTCCGATGTTTTTCTCTTTCCCTCCTGCTATCTCTTTCCTTAATATTTCCAGAGGGTTTATCATTGTGGGTATTGAGGCAACCACTTCATAACATCAACAGTAACAGCAAAGTCCCAGTGAAGGTAGTGATTCCCTTGAAAGTTTCTGCTTTATGGACTAGACTCTGTTTAGGGTATTAGTGGGTCTATTTATTTCCAAGTTTGAATTCATTTCAGTGCTTCCAGTGTACTTATATAATTTTATGGGATTCATAGAGTGGATGGCATTGCTGACTGTGTTTTGATACAGTACAAAAATTAGTTGAAAGAACTTTTTTTGAATCTCCAAAACCAGTCAAATCCTGGATTCTTTTCATTTCTTCTGGGAATCTGAATGCCCTGAATAAAATTTTTTGTCCCTATCTATACTACTTACCCAAATATTTGCAAATATTGACTACAAATATTTCTTGATCCAACCTGTACCATCCCTGTTAAAATAATTAATTCATTGGATGTGTTCCCACACTTACAATACCCATTAGTTAAACACTTAATCTTAAGGCTTGTCCTGTTAATAAGTGTGAGAGTTACTATAGGAAGAAAAGTATTTGGGAGCCATCTCTACTCTTCAGTGCTAGTAATTGCATGCTTTATTCATATAGCAGATACAGCCATGGCCCTTATGATCTTTACTGCAGAGACTGGAGCTCTGCACCAGTCTGATAAGTTGTGAGAATCAGCCAGTTTTCCTGAAGTGGTTATTAAACAAGTGRCAGCATATTCTTAATCCGCAGAAAGAGAGAAAGAGACAAAAAGAGAACTGAGGGTGACAACTGAGTATGTTAATATTGATGGTTTAAATGAGGTGATGAGGTAAAAGGGTTCAGATAATGTTATCACAACTCTGGAAATAGCACCAGCTTTTATTCTAACACTGTGTACACAAAGTGTGACCTGCGGTACCTTAAAGAGAGGCTCATCTATTAATGACTCTTTATATCATATATATCCTGCATTTTATGGCTCTTGCTCTCATTCTGGGTTTTTCCATTCACAGTTTAAAAAAAGTACATGTCCTCAAGCTTAAACAAATAAATATGATTCAGAGAGCAAAAAAAAAAATCCTCGAGAAAATTAGTGAAGCTGACTGACTTATTAAAACTGATTTTCTTTAGTATACCATTTCCATGATAGTATATAATCATTTCTTTAATGACCTTAGAGTTTTTGCCTCAACAATCTTGCCTGGGAGGCTTGCTCTGTACTTCAATAATTGTCTGTATGAAAAAACATTTCTTGACATCTGCTTAAACATTATTTGTCTTTATATTCCCTTTAACCTCTTTGTCCTACTGGTAGTCATATTAGCTGGAAAAAATAACAAAATAACTAATATCATTACACAGTTCCTGATTTTTACAGAGACCTTTAATAAAATTCCATTCATCTGTATTATGTGGTTTAAAAATATGCAAAGATTTACAGTATCTTCTTTTGGGCTTATATTACATGTCTTGGATTAATCTTTTTATCATTCTCATTTTTCCGATGTTAGTTATATATGATCTTTTCATTTAAATTAGCAAGGAAAAAATAGTAAAGCAAAATAACAATAAAAACAAACATAAAATCCAACAAAAAAACCCCAGTCCTCAAATTTCTCTTTATAATCCAGATACTCTCTGAGTTTCTGCATTTTGCTATATCCTGAAGAGAGTGTGTGGTCTTTTTGCAGTTCAGTTGCATTCAATTTCTACTTAAACTGGGTTTTTTTAGGAGACTGTACATTACTACTGCCAATAATCTGTAAATTCACTTTACAAAAGTCAGTCCTTTCTTGGTACATGCACATTAAAGTTATAACGGGCCAGAACTGCTTGCATTCACCAGTGCATCACAGACTTGGAAAGATACAGACTTGTATAACTTGTGCATTTTGGTGGGATGACCAGAAGAAGTGTCTTAAACTGATCTTTGAGGTGGAGATATTTAAGAAAGAGCTGTTGTATTAATATATATCAATGTTAAACCTTCCTTCTGYTTCTTTTAGCCATGCTTCTCTGTGAGGCAGTTTAAAACCAATAGTGCTGCAGAGGAGCAGCACTGTGTTACTTCTTTTCCTCATGAGGATAGAGCCTAGGTCCTCATGCTGTTTAACCACATTAAGTCTCAGAAATGTTTTCTCAGAAGATGCTTGTGAGATACAAAGAATCTCCCTATGCACATCTAACTTCCCACTGTATTTTTAATTTAAGAAGCCATTTTGGCTTCCATAAAGAGCTTGTTTGCTGTTTCAGATGCAAAGTGGCTGGTGAATTTCACCTGTGAATATCTGTATTTCAGAATTGAGTGACTGCTCTGTACAGTCAGGAAAGCACTTTGAGATCTTCTTGGCTTAAAAACATTATACAAGAATAATGTACTGTATTATTAGTCTATTTATTGATCCGTTTGTCTTTATTTTATAGTGTAAGTTGATCTATCTTATAGCAAGCAAATGGAAGCATTGACTTTGCCTTCAGAATGGGTACAGCAGGGCAACTGGTCAAGCGCAAGATTCCCCACATTGTGTCACTGATGGGAGGAAGATGGAGCACCTTTTGGAATGAAATGGCAATTAAGGYTTCAGGTTCATGAAACAAGAGCAAAAGAACTGCCCTTACAGAAGAGACTGCTAATGTATTCAGTCTGCTTTCCTGTCACTTTTTGTGTTATGACACTATTGTCATAACACAAATGCAAAATAAACACCTAACAACAATATTGACCCCCAAATCTACATTTAAATCCAGACTTCCTATTTCCATATTTTTCTGGGGGGTTGAGATTTTCAGGACATTGTTTTCAGTTTTATTTAAAATTTTAGGAAGATTCAGATAACTTTTACAGAAGAATCAAAACTGAGTTAAATTCACTTCTGGGTACATAATGGACTACAGGTAGGATAACAAAATCGATAGAGCTTGCATGAGGCAGGGCTGTTGGAGCTAATGTTGAATAAATAATTTTTTTTAAACTAAGGAAACACTGTATATTAATGGGTTTAGACATAACTTCCTTGTTCAACATAGTTGATACATGGAATAAATCACCATCACCAGCAGAAAAACTAACAAATATAAATAGATTTTAGGAAAAAAAAATAGGAAAACTGTTGGAGAAAAACAAAGTTTTTGAGAGTGTATGCTGAAAAGAGCTAAAAAATAGGCAGAGAGGTGGCTTTTAGGATGAATGTTATATTTACCTTAGGGCTTACAAGATATACTGTTGTCTCTTTTGTGCATAGGTTAGGCAACTGCTTTGTGCTGATCAGGTTATTTTTTGTTCTCTTCAGCAGTGACACAATTTGATTTTTCAATATCTTTTGGGAATTTTGTTTGTCTGTGCTTTTCTATTTTTTAAAAACTTTATTAGTAYTGAAAATAAGGTGAATGTACCTTCTTTCATTTTACCTGTGATTCCTCCTTAGTGTTTGCTCAGATTTAAGATCACTGTTTGTATTCTTTTTCTGTTTTAGGATGTTTTGCTGAAATACTGCCGTTTAATTTAACTTTCTTATAGATATGACAGTTATAGTCTCTTCTTCAAGGATGAGGAGCTACATCTATAATGTATTGGTAAATATAACTACAGTACAGCCTTGTCTTCTCCTAGTGGGAGGTAATTCCTTTGTTCAAATACCCACCATGGAGTCTGAAAATCAGTAAGATTGGTTATGACATGGTACGTGGTAGTCCAGCAGGAAAAGATTTGAAATTTAACAGAAATTATTTTATTCTCAGTTGCTAGAAATAACCCATTCTGAACAAAAAACACATTTTAAAGTGGTATTTTGAAGCCACACTATTCAAGAATAAGTCTCCCACTACCCCAAAATTAACCTCTAATGTATTTATTACTATTCTTTTTAGATGCTTCCTCATTAATCTATTGGTAGTTAAACAATTCGAGAGTATTTAGCATCTTACATGAGCAAAGATATGGGCCCCATCTCAATTAAATGTCAAAATTGGGAAGTTTGCTCCTGACAGATTGACAAAAGAGGAAAATTCCCTCTTTGAAGGAGCTCTCAACAAACCTAGATCAGATACCCCAGGAAGCTTCATAGCATCCACAGCCTGATGAACAGTGGATCTCATTATCCTGCTTGGACATAAGCAAGGCTACAGATGTGGTGAGCTGACCTAAAATGGGCTTTTAATAATGTGGGCTACATTTTCATATCAGACCAGGAACTCTAAAAGCTGGCAAATCTAGAGCTCTTGGGTATCTTTTCTCTGTCTTTCCAAAACAAAGATCTGTAATGCAACATGAAACAGTTTTAATCAGTGAGGCTGAGTGAGTCCCCGCCTCCAATATTTAACAGTCTAAGGGCTAAAGTATGTTAATAAAAGGTATAAACACAATTTTGAAAAGATAGTTACAGGAAAAGAGGTTGAGTTTGTTCTATTCTTGAAAGAAAAGCATCTGTTGAAACCAGAAATGTTCTTTTTTTAGGGTTCCCAGGTAGAGAAAAGGATTTTCCTGCACTATAAAATAAAGCATAAAAGTCGCTGGGAAAAGTACATGAGACTCCATGCCTCTAACCTTATAACCTTAGCTACTCTGCAAGTGAGGAGCTCTTCAGCTTTATGGCTTTTTTTACCCTCTCTGGAAGACTGTAGTTCCTCCTATGCTCTCATACATAAAAGCTGGTATCCTACTCCAGTCTGTGTCTATCATTACAGGGGCCAGGCTACCAAAGTTTAGTGCTTAGACATCTTCAAGAAGTTTGATCACATGATAACCTGCATACTTGAACTGGGATCTTAAAGATGACTCAAAAAGAAACAAAACCCAGGAAAATGTTCTGAGATGAATCCTTAGGTTTAATCAGCAAAATGGAAATGAAACTGTTGTATATCATTCTCAAAGAATGGACAGCTGGTACACAGATAATATAGAGCTGGCAAGACCAATTTCTTGAAAGATTAGAAGTAGAGCAGAATTACTGATTATCTTAATTTCACTCAAGAGTTAATTAAAGGATCAATCCCCAAAATTATTGTATTTCAAAATTTCTGTCTACATTGTTTTGCATGAACTAAGTGCCAATGTCTTCTGTCATTGAGCCTGAAGATAYTCATTTACTCAGCTTTCCAGCAGCTGCTTTCATTAACACATTATTCACGATAATTTATCAAGGCTGGAAAACACCTGGCTTGGARCAAAAATCTTTTGAAATGAGATCTTTGACTGCAGTAACCAGTTCCACAAACTGAGCTCTACACTTAAAATCCCAATGAGAATTCAGGGATTAAAAAAGCCCCAAACCTTGGAAAACAATATTATTTGCAATTCTTTGTTGGGACTTTACTCTAGCAAGGCCAGGTAATAATAGCTTATTACTTAGAGACTACTCATTGTCATTCATCTGTAAATCTTGAACTGGAACTATTTCTTGACTTCAGGAATTAGAATATTTGGGTCTCCTATGACAGCCTTACAGACTTTATAGCCTTATCTTTATACTCACCAAAATAAGATTTTCAAATTAGAGGTAAATTAATATCAACTGACCAAAGCTCAAACCTACAGCAATAGTGTTTCCAGAGAAATTGCATTCTTGGTTAGACTATGGGAAGGAAATCTTTTGCAAAAGTGTTATCAATTTCAAAGAAGCATGGCCAATAATGGTCTTTTGTTAGAATTCTTAAGATATGTAGAGTATCAAAGCCCTGATTTCAACATTTATCAGGTTATCAAGTCACACAGATTCTTAACCACTCCTTTGCTATCAAGTCATCCCAAATAAATTCTTTATTTGAGTTATAAAAATAAACCAGTACTTCAGCTTGTTGATACCTAGCAATGACAAGATGTCAGAGAATTATTGTTTTGCAAACCCTCCTTTATTGATGAGGTTTAGTCTATCCCTGTATCTAGTGTCACAGGGATATAAGAAAGTAATCCTGCTAGTTTATTTAAATAGCAGTTGAAGACAGTRCAGCTGGAGGCATGTGAATATACAAGCAGGATAATCTAAAAAGGTTCACGTGCTCTTCTGTTTGATCCTGTCATTACTTCAGTTTCCCTTCTTCATTAACCAAGACCTCAAGGCTGATATTTTGTAACTGGTATTCTTCATCATGCTGGGACTATTGTATTTTTATTATAACAGACCAACAGACACAAAGGTCAAACTTTTTTTTTTTTTCTTTTCCAATTCCTCTACCTTGGGTTAGTTGAATTTGTTGTTTTAACTCAGAACAGGTTACATTATTTCTTTATGTCGACTTTCAAGCCCATACTGAAAAGACAAGATTACATGATTTCAAACTGGAGTCTAAAAAGTATGTGGCTCTGAAAGCTTCCCACTCCTCAGGATTCCTTACACGACACTGAAGATGGGTTTCTCCTTCTGTCATTTCTTTTTGAGCTGCGAGTCATTCATAAGAGGCTCCTCGCTATTTCTTTAATAGGGAAAGGAAAAGGGAAAAGTGAAAACTTCATGTTCTAAAAGACTTCTATATTACAGAATCACTAAATAATCTGCTACCAGAGAGAGATTTAAAAAATGGGCATCAGTTCAGACAGATATAACCATTTTGGAGACTTAATGGTACCCGATGTCTATATTAAGATATTTAAATGGGTTCTTTTTAATGCAAAATTCATTACATATATTACTAAAATATCTTTTGGACTGCAATAATAATTCAATAATGCTCCTTGGAAGACTGAGACACTCCCACAGAAAGAAAAAAAAAAAAAGCCAGACAGAATGGACAAGGCAGAACCATAGCTAAAAGAAAAGAATGCAGTTATGTGAAGGAACAGCRGTATCTGCCATGAGACATGTGAGGGTATATAAAAGTGCATTATCACATTCCGCACTGAATATATCACCTCATCAATTCCAGAAAGTTTCAGTCCTGGGATTGGAGATTACCTGCAAAAAGCATGAAGCAATTTTAGTGTCTCCCACTTCACATGAAAGTTGCTGCAGTGCAATATTTACCATATTTACTATACTTAGTAATTTTCAATCTAATATTTACAGCCTCATGTCTTAGTTCAAAAGGCTAGATCAGGACTTTCTTGTCCTGAGAAGGAAGAATATTCCTCTGAAAAAAACATCCTTTTCCTTTGAATCACACTTTTTGTTCAGTATCATTGTTCAATATTAGATCAGAATCTTTTGTGTATCAATGAAAGAGTATCCAAACAAACAGAGTTCTATTAATTTACAAATAGAACTATTTAAAATTTGGACTTCAGAGACACTATTCACCTGTTTTATTACACAGCAAGTATTATTTTAGATTTTTGTCTAATCTGTTCAGGCAGTCTGGTTATATGTGGAATCTGATATAAGAATATAGCTTACTTATCTTTGGAAGATGTAGGTTTATTCATACAAGCTACAAGTTTTTTACGGTCACTTAGACCTGTAATATTAAGAGGTTCTTGCAACTAGTCTGCCCTAAAAGGCCTAGCAACCACATGACATACATACACAACTGAAACTTTTTCACAGTCTGCTAGCTGCAGAATGAAAGGATAAGCACTAACTGAAAATAGTAGGCATAAAGCACAACCAGAATGGAAGGGTTTGCRTTTACTTTGCATAGTTACAGGCAAAAGACAATCATGCCCAGAAACTGTATATACCAGTCCCACACCAAATATAAATTTTCCCAGGTCCATTGATTTCAATGGAGGCAGACAAATTTACAGCAGTGAAAGCCCTAGGCCATCTTATTGCCCAAATGTTTTTCTGAACATATCCTGCATGCAGCAAGGATGGATATCATAGACCCTGGTTCAGTTCTGACCCTGTAGAAGTTGAGATTGTTCCCGGACAGTTTTAAATGTGTTTCACTAATGAAGCATGAGCAACAGCAGGACTGGTGCAGAATAGGGGGATTTCACCCATTGCTTTGCAATCTCACCTCATCTGCATTTGTGTGGTATCGGTGGGAGAGAGCAGTATATAAGCAGAGGCATGAGCATGCCTCTTCTTGAAGAGAAAATCATCTGCATGGCCTCTGGGAGTCTAAGAAGCTGTGAAAATCCAGCCTTTATCTACTTGCTATTATATAGTTTTGACTGATGGGATTAAAAAGCAGTTTAAAAATCTTGGGGCACTATTCTGCAYAGGTTTGCATGTCATATCACATAAGGCCAATTTTCTCATAATTTATTAATTTTAATTCATAATTTAAATGAGAAAGTTGTAAAACATGGCTCTARCTGAAGTTATGAAAAGTCAGTATTCTCCAGCATGACACCTTTGTTCAATTCTCTGCACCATGAATCTGACATAAAGGTAGAGTAAACTTAAAAGAAGGGAAGTTTTTTGCCAGAAAAAAAGGTACAGCCAAAAAAAATAACGAGAGTTTGTACCTAAGAGTCATATTCTTTAAAAACAAGTAAACAGCCTTTGTTTGCCAAAATGTGCTGGTAGCCAAATGAAAGACGCAGAAACAGATTCCTGGCAGTCTGGGAAGTGTGTGACAAATGCAGCTACACATCAGCTCAACAGCCCTTGGCAATGTATTTTTAATTGACTGTGTGGTGCAAGGTGAGCAAGTACAATGAAGCAGAAGATGTAGAAATATTTAGGAAYACCTTTAAGGAGTTGTGAGTAGCAATATAGGAAACAGTTAAAGGTACAGAAAAGACACTTCAGGAACTCCTCTTCACCTCTTCTTGTTACACAAATACAAAAGGATACTGCATAAAACTGAGTGATGGGAAAGTAAAAAACATGATTATTTTCCACAACATGTAATTAGCCTGCAACACTCATTATCCCCAATATCAGCAAGAGTAAGGGCGACAATTAATAAAGCAGTCAGGTGCTTAAAAATACAGTTCCATTCCAACAGGATTTGCAAAAGGAACACGGAGATTATGTAGTAAATCCCCACTGGTTTTGTTTACACTCCTCTGAAAGCATGATCTCTGGAAAACAGCTTTACATAGAGTGTGTTATGCTACCTATCTGCCTCCAATCTACCTTGCAGAGACACAGAAAATACACAGACTGCCTGTGAGACATCCCGGTGTATCTGGGCAATGCACCAGCGCTCTGGGTGTGCGCCGGCACAAGGGATCCCCAGTTTTTTAAGGGTGTTCTCTGGTCAACATGAACATCCAGCTTGAATGCTCATCAGCAGCTATGGGGGTGAGGTCTAATATCTAAATCAAACAGTTGGGTGGCTTTTGAGCATTTCAGTACATATTAGACATCATTATTTTAAGGCATTTTAGCACTTTTGTGAATCAGACCCCATGACCTCAGGAGGATTTGAAAAAAGGACAGACTTTTTTATGGTTAGCTGAGGTAAGAAGAGAGATATTAAAGTGAACTATCTAAACCAAAATAAAGCAGAAGAAAAGAAAGCACTTTGGAAGGAATAGAAATCCTTTTGATATAAGGCATGAGTTATTTTCTAGCATTGCATAATAAAGGGAATCCTTGAGGTGAGAGGGCTTTTCCATAGATGGTGTCTGGAGTGTTTTCTGCACATGGTTCAGGAACGGCAGGTAGTGCTACTGTTAGTAAACAGGGCTGTATGATCTGCTGATCCGAATGAGTGTGGCCACAGCTATGTTCATACAAGCAAAAGCCAGCATCTGCTAGTTAGCTGTTGTTAGCCAGGCTCAGTCCCTTCTCTAATGAGGGCTTTTTCACCTGACAAACCACTGTACTTCGCCACATTTTCTTTTGTTTCATTTTAAACCTCTCTCATCATCTTCACTTTCTCACTTCATTTTTTTCCACTCTGAAAGGATATCCAAGAGAAAGGACTTTAAATTAATTTTTTAGAAGTGCTTAATGTAGGTAGTGCATGAGGGCAGACAGAATTCAATTTGGTTAAATGTAAGCTAATGCATAATTGCAAAAAATTGTCTGAATTTCTTGTGCATTCTCAAAGGCTCTGATGTCCTGATTCAATGAGCATTTGAGTGCTCCTGAGAGAATAAAGCCCCTTAATTTCCTTGTCAGGAGTTAAGGGTTCCCTTTCTGCTCAATCAGTAATGCAAAGACCTTAGCACTGAACTTTGACCCCTCTTAAGAAGAATCTAAGTGAGTGTTGTTCAATGAAAATAGCCTCTTGGTGTATTGCAGCAAACAGGTTGCTTGGATGAATTACAGGGATTGAAAAATAAATACAATAATCCTGTTATATGAAGCAATGCTATGAGCTGGGTGGGTGCCGAGTCCCACATTCATAGGATCACTTCAGAATATTTAATACTAGAATTTCAGAGAATGTTAATGAAAGCAGTAAATGATATGCTAGAACTTGCAGGAAACAAGGCATCACAAAGAGCAAGGCGCTCCATTCCAGCCTCACTGTGGCTTTTTTATAATGGCAGCAAAATAGTCCAACTGACAATTACCCAGGAGAGAGAGAATTTAAAGTCACTATAGGTGATTTTATTGCATTGCCCTCTGCAGTCTTCACGATTGCTAGTGTGCTGTTGGAATTGGGCCTGGGAAAGGAAGGAAAAAGCAGGATCTCTATGCTGGGTACTCCAACTAGATCGGCAGCCCAATGGGGTCTGTGAACAGCCACTCTCAGCAGAACTCTTCTTAGCAGAATATAGGCACAGCTGCCCCCTCTTGGTGCCGCAAAAAGCAAGTTTACCTCCTTCCCCATCTTTGCTCCTCAGTAATGGCAAGTSTGGATTACTGAAACACAAGGAGATAGGCAAGATATTGAGTTTGGCCAAWATTCTGACTTCTAATCAAAGTTATTTAATTTCCTACATATTTCAGCATAGAATGAAGCATTGATGAAACTCTTTTTGCCCTTTACACACTCATTTTATTAGCTATATACATTTCTGCAGAATGCCCTTCTCTGGCTGAACATGGCAAATGAGGTTTCACCATCTTCAGACATACGCATTCACATTATGAATGAAAAGTTGCATATCTATACATTTATTTCAGAATTTGTAATTTATTTCATAGTTCTGAGTGTACAGAAAAAAATATAATAATCACCACACTAGAAAACGTGTCAAAGATTCGAGACTTTCTGCTGGGATTTCAGTTGAATTTGGTATCTTACTGCTTATAAGGACGTTATGGTTTTAAATGAGATCTGTTGCTAATGGCAACTGTTTCAGTAACTGTAAAATCTATAAAATAGACAGGGCTATTTAAGCAGCTTAAAAATTTATAGCATATTAGATTTAATTAATACATTCAAATATGAGAAGGCATTAATGATTTAAAATCTGAATCAATATTTTTCTATATGTGTATGTTTTGTTTTAAAAATAATATATGCAATTCTCTCAATAGTATTAGAATGGACAATTTTTCTAAAATGGTATAGTGACTTAGTCCACTACTGTATTTCTTGACCTCTGTATGCCACAATTGAAATCTAGATTAGGTAGGAAGGAATTGCTGTGGAAGATTCAACAGAGCTCTTTCTTTGTTGGCATGTGAAAACCAAGGTTTATTAGCAGGGTTGTAGTTGTATAGTCATTCTAGTGTTTATAGCGCAATCAGCTCCAGGTGCAATTACCATATCTAACCACACATATTAATTGGTTTTATTATAAACTACCTTTCCCCTCCTAATAAATAAAATTCATAGTTATTATATTTCCTTCAGCATAATTACATTTTTAAAGTGTTATAATAATATAGAGAGAACCTAGTGGGCTACTTAAAGTGATATTTTCAGAGCTCCTTGAGGTCACCAGATAAATGGAGCTTAGTAAGTATAAAATTATTATTATTATTATTACTCTTACCATTACACAGAAAGTGTAGGCAAGACTGCAAATACAGTATGTATATACATATATGTCTATATATTTGTACTAGTGATGTCTGAAGTACTTGTAATTACATTTCGGGGTTATTTCATTCTACCATAAAGATAAAAAGAAGCCTGTTCTTTGCCTAAACCACATTTCATTTGAAAGCTGGCTTCCTTAACTATAAAAAAAAGAGCTAATCTCTACAAGACTGAGTTTGTTCTAGCAGGAGATAGCATGGAAACTTAAAGCTGCAGCATTTCACTGAGTTTCACTTGCGAAAAGATTTGCAGGAAAATTCTGTAGGGTTTCCCTTGTTAATATTTCTCCAGAACCTCCAGTGCTGGGTAAAGAATGGGATGTATTCTTCTCAGAGAGTCAATAGTGGTAGCGACCCACTTCAGACTGGAAGATCTCTGGAGGTTTATATCGATCTCCACCTTAGACTGTCTCCAAGGAGATCCAGGACCAAAAGGACAGTCTCTGTTTCAATCACTTCCTCTGCTATAATTCCAGGTTAATCAGAGAATTCCTGTCCTAAAATGCTCCCTGAACTCCTAAAGGAGATATTTTTCATCAGCATGGAAATTATACTGCTCTTGCTTCTCTCAGACTCAGTGGGATGAGTTTAAAAGATATGTGAAGAACTGTAAATCCATGAGAGTGTAACAGGCTGTATCTTAGAGAATTTCTGCAGTGACTGCAGTTTGTAGAGGACTAGCTTTAAACTAGACATTTCTAGCCATGTAGTATGCTACAACGCATGGTTCAGCAACTGACCAAATCCGGAAAGATTTTACAGCTTGTGTTGAATGCCTTGTCATAACTGCACTGCTGCAAGTAGCTATATTAAAACTAATGTGAGCATGTTTACAGAAGCAGCAGTGACCAGAATGTGTAACCACAGAGTGTGTACATACAGATTGATCCAATGCAGTTGTAGATGCATACAAGTTAAACATACACCTCTAAGCCAATTACTGTTCTCAGGGGAGAAGACACATGGAGAGATTAATTGATTTGACTGATTAGTTGAGATTAATTGAATTGCTGACTGAAAGACACTGGCCATAAGGGATGGGAACCTACATACCTAACTTAAACTCAAGACATCTAACTTCTGGTGCTTCATTAGAACAGACAAATCCCATTCACAATGCTTAATGGATGAGAAAAAGATAAAGTACATTCTACTTAAGATTCACTACTTAAAATTTCACACCAGACCCAAAGATAAATGAGCTAGAATGTCAGGTAAAGGGTGGAGGTCTTGAGACAACAGGTATTCCAGAAAATAGTAAAATACCTGAAATCAAGCCTATTGCAGGAAACGTTCAGACATAGAACAGGTAATATAGCTTTGTACGTAAGAAATTTCATAGAACAGGATAAATACTTGACTGAAAAGGGTCTACACAATCTCCATATAAATCTCTAAGCATAAGAATATGAATATGCTATTTGTCTTTCCAGCCTCTAAGTCACTGAAAGGAAATTGAGTGTTTAGCTTGGAGGGAGATCTAAGCAGGGAACTAAATTTAACAGAATAGCAATACATGACTGTGACTGTCTGCATAGATTCTGGTGAAATGTTACAGTGGGGAAAAAGAGGGAGACACTATCTCAACACTTCAGATATTTCCGCTTAGGAAAGCAGTCTATATCACATAACAGAAGGTGATAGTCTCAAATTCYGGTTAAATAAGATGGAAAATCTACTTCAAGAATACCTATAATTGGCAGCTCACATGATGCAGCATCGAATCAAAGCAAGTCTATCCATGAAATTTCATCAGAATAAGTTTAAAATTTTTATTTTAAGTGATAATCTTTTGCTCTCCAACAGATTAAAATAGAGAAGCAGTTTTCTCTGTTTCTATGGAGTAAGCCCTCCAACTTTAAGGCAGCCCAGCTATACCATATACAAAAGACTGCCTCCTCCTTAATGGAAGGAGAGATAAGAGTTCAGATGGCAGAACCTGCAGTACTCGGTGATGTCCCACCAAGGTCAAACATGACAGCATGTTAACCTGAGCATATTAATGAATGGTAAATTCTTAAAAAGAATTGAATTGATTTATTTAATTATTTATTTATTGGAAAAGGACCCTCCCARGACTCAACAAGCAAGGCATGTCCCAAAACTGCAGTGGGACATAGACTACACGCAGCTGAACATGTCTCCTGAAGTGATAGGCAGCACTCCATACAGGCAGAATACAAAATTGCCTGTCCAAGTGATGAAATTTAATGTGTTGAAAATGGAGTTTCTAGTAGAATATAACTACTCGTTCTCAGTAGTCACCRTTAACCTTTTGAATTTACTTTCCTGGATATATGATCTGCCGGTATGATTCCACAACGACACTTATGAATGTTTTGATTAAGTTCAACCAGCTTTGTCATAGAGGCAGATGTTTCAAAAATAAATAATGTCTGAGGAAAATGATGAGRCAGAAGAGAGAAATCTGAGTCGCATCTCTAGGGAAAAAAAATTAGAAAACAGGAGAGTACGGTGTTTAGCCTAGATAGAAAATTATTCAAGGATCAGGGTTTTTGGGCTATTACATATTCCCTGTGATTTTGAACGTCTCTAAGGATTTTTGTCTTCCCAAAAATCTGTGAAACTTGCAGACACTCAAGAGCACAAACATTTTGGGAATTATTGTTATCTTAGATTGATGCTGGTGTAGTCAAATAACAATACAATATATTAAGTGAAAGATAGCTAAACAATTAATCCTTCTTATTAGCTAGATGTTGTGGGCTTATGGCCAATAATTATATGTTAATTAATAATAAGTATCTTCTGTAGTAATTTTATGGCAAGCTAATCTCTGCTTGTCTTGACAGAGAGCATGTATTCTTTGCATGTAGTCTACAGACATTGCAATAATCTGCTGACTTTGCGTACATTGTTCTGTTAAATTGCTCCAAAATATTTTCACAGCAAAAGCAGTTGGTAGAGCCTCATCAGCACGTCACTGCAGAAATTTAGTGCACCTTCAGASAACTGTTTTTTCACCCATATTACGCCATACACTGACAAAATCTTAGAATAACTTGTCCCATAAGTGCTGCTAGCACCCCTCCCAAAGCCTTTCCAGTACTTTTGAGAACTCCATCCTTCACCCACTCACCATCTACACTGTGTTTCATCCCTGTTTTTCTGCTGCATTCATGTGTTGAAACAGTCCAGGTCTTGAATTTAGGTCAGTGCAACCTCTAAAAAAAGACAAAAAAAMCAAAACCAACCAGCAAATAACAACACCACAGCAACAAAAAGTACCCAGAGGGGTACTTCAGGTGTAACAGAACTACTAAAAGCAGGAGCTAACTGTGTTATGGTACAAATCAAATGCTGTGGCAGAAGCAGATGTCTTATCAAGCACCTGAGAACAACAGATGAGAAGGAATATATGTTGCATTCTAAAAGCTACATATGCACGGTGAAGGGCTTGTGTTAGTCACTTCTGAGTTTAAAAAGTATCTCCAATTTTTAGTACTTCTCTGTATGAAGATACCGTCACTAGAAGAAGATATGGTGAGATACATGATGAAGTGCACTGCTGGATTGCAGTCACAGCATCTTTCATTCCTGTGCATTGTAGTCATCGCTCCAATGAAAAAAAAAGAAATTATTAAGAAGATAAAAACAGACCCTTAGATATTTGATTTTTAAATCTCCAAATTATATACAATTTCTTCATGCAATACAACACATAATTCCTGTCAGCCCTTTATTCTTGTTGGTCTGTACCAGGCACAGGGTGCAATGGAATGAAGGAAAGATATTTCTATGCCACCTCATCTTGATCCTAGAAACAACTGGGCTGATGGAGCAACTTCTTTAAAYGGTACTTGGCTCACTGAGTGCAGCCTCAGTAGTAAATCACTAAAACATTCCATAGCTGGACTCTTTTTTTCTTTACCCTGGAGCAGCTAGTGTTTTCCACCACCAGAGGTCTGGTACTGGATTTAGCAGACCAGGAAATTGCTTCAGGTTGTCATTTCTTCTGTTAGAATAAGTAAGTGCCAAACTACCTCTAGAAATTGTATTAATCAGCCTGCTGGTTCTCTTTAAGCAGAAAAGGTTGAAATAAAAGTATGTTACCTGACTGAGCAAAAGAAAAAAATTTAACATTTTTTGGTATCTTAGCCTTGAGACTCTCTCATCAAGCTTTTCCTATCCTTCTGTGAAAGTGATATAAGTTCTTATTTCAGATCTGATTCTCATTACTGACATAATGTCAGGTGGTTAAAGGTAACAGCTGGGAGAAGAAAGGCATCTATTACATTTGCATTCAGACTATCATCAGGGTTGTAGAAATCTGTAGCACTTCAGGGCTAATTTCTGCAGCAATGTTAACTAAATTCAGGAGCAGGTTTGTGAAATTTCCATGACAATTTTATAGCRTAAATGCTGCATAATTTATAACAGCAGGAAATATAATACATGTATTTTAAAGCATTTTATTATTATTTGGTTTTATATCCAAGTAATAAATCACACAATGAAGACTGGTTGGGTTAACAGGGAAACATCTAGGAAACTTAGTATTTGCTATGCAGTCTCACAAAAGAAGCTTTTTTTCCTGCTGGCGGCATGTGGTAGCAAGATATTTCCCTCAAAGAAGAATAAACTTATCCTTTTCACTGCAGAGATTCTTTTGTTCAGATATTTTTACTCATGTGTGCATATATTCCATTATTTACGTATATGTATATTAGAAATCACCACAAGAATTTGACAGAAAATTATCCTKCCAGAAAATGCAATTTGTCAAAAATGAAAAATGGAAACAAAAATATTAGCAGTGTTATAACAAAGCACTTCAATGTTAACAAAATGAAAAGAAATCCAAATTCAGTTTCAGTGAATTCAACTGAATGCTTCAACCGAAGTGTTTCAAGTTGATATTGTGTGTCAGATTTGTATTGTTTCCTTTATGACACTAACATGTGATAATAGCTCATCAACAGTTGATAAAAAAAGCCCTTCAAATTGAAACATTTAAATATTTTTAGAAATTTAAGAAAAATTATTTTTTTCCAGGATGTCCGAACTACTTATATGCCCAATACTTAGTCTTACATGCTCAAATGCTCATTTCTTAGCCATGGAAAATCAAGTATTGAAAACATTTAGATGAAAAATTCTAGGTGAAATGGAGATATGGAGCAGATGATGTTTTTCTCTGGTAGTATGTGAAATAAGGGATGGAATAACAAGGRGTTTTTCCGTGTTACTTCATTTTACTGCTTGCATTGATACAGCTTATGCCTTTTCATGTATTTAACCAAAACAGCAAACAAGATAAGCAATTAGATAGTGAAAAAGAACCTACAGAGGCATCCAGAACTCCTGCAATAGGACTTACAAATAGAGAACTAATAGAGGTCAGATCTTTAGACTTTTCTTAAACTGAAGGAGGGAAGAATGCCCTCAAGCTCCCTATCACCCAAAACCAAAGAAACCAGGTGACTAAGGGAACTACAGATTAACATGGTAATTCTTTGCCTAAATCATATGTTCTATCCTGGTAAATAAATCTCTCCTTTGACAGATAACAATCTTGTCTCTTTTGATATGGGAAAAAGTCACACCAAAACTCCTAACTGATGTTAACTGATGACAACTGATGTCAAACTGCTGTAGCCAGAAATAAATGAACTGTGTCAACGTGTTCCACAGAAGCAAAATTCTGCCTCTTGACAGGTGTATATAGGTTTCTGACAGCAAATAGCAACAGATTCGAGAAAATTGCCTGATTTTAAAAGGAAATGGGATTAGTTTTATTGCATGTCTATGATTATAGTGGTAACCACACACTGAACATGCAAACACACAGATCCAAAGATATGAAAAGTGCAGTTAATTGTCAGTTGTGTACATAATAATTGTTTCTTTTACCTTTATAGTTCATCCTTATTCATAACATAATTTTGAAACATCAAAACTTGGGGCTAATCACTTTCCAAATATCCTCCAGTGAAGACATAGCTCAGGCCTTTTGAAAACAAAATGTACTATGTCTGACAGTTCTTCCATGCTTGCAGATRTGCTCAAAGAATACACAAAATTTGGTAAATATGATTTTCCTTTGAAAAAGCTACCTTGTTCGTGCCACATTTTCTTATAGTTTGAAAACAGTGCTTCTGGCTTGAAGCCAAACTTGCTTCCCTGCTAGTCTACTGAATTACCTCTGATACCTCTTACAAGGTAGGTCCAGATTTATTATCCTCCATTTGTGTGGCAAATTACTTGTTCTTACTGAGAGAAGGCATATCTTTAGTGGTCACCCAGCCATGTCACTTTACCAGTTCATTTAATTTCTCTACTCCTTTTAGGTTAGAAAATCCCTCAAAAACTTGTATTGCTTTAAACCTGTAATTCGGTGGTAGTGACCTAATGTTGTTTATGAATGGATGCTGGCCAAAAGYGGACGTCACATTGCTAATGTATGTAAACTTGGAAAACAAACTTTGATCAACAATTTGCTAAAAAGACTCTTGTGTCAGGGACATTATAAACCATATGTAAGCTGGGCAATATTATAGCCCAGCATTCTCTGCATGTTGATTGGTTAAAGTTAGACTGCATAACACAATTTATTTTAAAATACTGTTAGTAGAACAAACATCACAGAAACTGTTGATAAATTGATAAAGGAAATCAGGCTTTTCATTTGGTTAATTGTTTTATAATGTTTACAGAATCAAGTATGTGATAAACATATGGTATAAGCACATCACGAACCATTGTCAAGCAGTTTCTTGTGTATCCATCTATTATTTTCTGGGTGCAACACATTAAATGTTAATTACTTTTCAAATTTCTAAAGTGAATTTGGTGGTTTTGAGTTGGCAAACATACCTGAACAAAATCCCCCTTCAAACTGGACAATATACAGATCTAAGGGAGCAGATTTGCAAGCTTTCAGGCCCTACCAGTAGTACTGTGACGCTACCGACTTGAACAGGAGGCAAATGTAGCTGTCTCTGAGCCTATTTCCTCCCTCATCACCCTTTCTAGAGGGCCACCCAACAACACTGTTTATTATGAGGGTATTTTTAGTGTAGTGAATACTTCTTTTCCAGGGCATAGCCTCTAAGTCATTTTGGATGTGTCATTAACACTCCATCAGAGTGTTAGAGTAAATAATTGTTTTGTCCTTGCTCTATCTATGGAATTTTTATGGACATGCACATGGTGATGAAGAGTCTTTGACTTTGTGACTTTGCACTATGCTGTGAGTACCTCAATTTACATTCATTCATGAATACAGTTGTCATGCAGAAATAAGACATTTTTTCACCTTAGTCCTCTAAGTTGCTGATTTTTTAGAGCACATTTGAAACATGCCAAAACAACTGGTATTAGACTTCACAGAAAATGCAGCTATTCCTGCCTTTTTCTTAAAAACAGATCTGGCAGTGGATATACTGATGGTTATCTTCTTACAAGAGCCTACTTTCTTACGTACCAATTCAGGAAGTGAAATAACCACTTTTTGAAGATTTCAACTTGCGTTTACCTAAAACATGCCCTAGTGCACAGACTATTAAGCAGATGTGGCAACAGCCTCCATTCATCCTTCTTAGAAATCTATTTTATGCCCAAAATTTAAATGAGTAAGTTACATGAAATGAATCTTACCCTATCACTTTACCAGTTTCCTGATATTCTGTCACTTTAGATATCTATATTTTTCACCCAGTTAACTTGTCTATAAAAAACCTTACTTTCAGCTGTCTAGAAAGAATAATTCATTCTCAAAAACTGCAGATTAACTGTTAGAGAAATAATTATTCATGATTCTTGACTTAGGTATTTGTATTGGTAGACAGGAATTGGTAGGTAATTTGACAGATACGGTAGCCTGTGTAATGAAATGAAGATATTTGTCACCAAATCATGAGCTTCCATGCTGGTTTCATGGCAAATAATGTTTAATTTGATTTCATATTGCTAGTTTATGTGATCAAAGGCTCATTTCCACCAACCTAAAGGAGCTCAGRGGAACAATGACTGACAGGGGAACCCCAACAACCTCATCAGAGCAAAGGGAGCTCCTGAGGCATTTCCTCTCCAGGTGATCCCAGGAGAGCCTCAGCCCATGGCCCTGGGGTGGCACCCACCAAAGTCAGCCAGCGGGAGAGGCTCCCTCATTCACCTTACAGACTGAGGGGGCTTACTGCCCAGGGGGACGTGACATTCAATATGGGATGCCAGGAAGTTCCTTCTGGAATTGTGCCAGACTTATTCCGGGATGTTCAGAGCAAGGACCRAAGACATGGGAAAAGGGGTTGACTGGACAGGTACAAGTGTGGGAAGAAGGGATTGAAAGGAACCGGTTGTGTATAGGCAGGGTCCTGGTCAGCATGCTTGTCTGGCCATGCCCTGCACCTGATCCCCACAGCCTGACCCACCTTCTCGTCATCACTGCTATGCATCAAGCTGGACTAGGTGGCAAGTAGGACAAGAGGCTTGACAGACAGGTATTGGATTGGCTATAGGTCTAGGCTGGATCTTGAATAGACCAGGGGATCTGAGAGTGGGATACTGGAGGGACCAGAGGGGCCATGTCAGGCACTGGAGAGACCATGGGGTCTGRTGGTTGGCTACTGGACAGTCATAGGTCTGAACCAGCTACTGGAGGGACTCATGGTTGTATGTGTGTGTGCCTGTGTGTGAGGCACCGGGGAGACCAGGGGGGCCAGCACCAGCTACTGAACAGGCTGAGTGTGTAAAGCTAGTTAGCGGGGGGATCTCTCTGTATAGATGTATGTACATATGTATATATTTTTCACTGACAGGCTTTCATCCTGAACAGGTGGGTCAGAGTGGGTAATCGGAGTTTGGCTGGCCATGTGTATATGTATATATGTATCATATGTATGTGCCTATTGGGAACAAATAATTTAGAGAACTGAGGTAAGTGTCTAAAATCAAGGGGAATGAATCTAGACTTTTGTCTAGATGTTAATCTGTACAAATACATATAATTTGTAAATATGTGAGCTGAAAAGATAATCATTTAAATCTCCACACCAAAAAGGTACATTTGTAGTACCTCTTTCTAGAAAACTGAAAGTCAGGGGTGCACCAAGATCATAAAAAAATAATAAGCTGTGGAAACATCAGGTTTGGAGAAACAAATATACACTATTCTGGATGCAATTTATTTGACAGCAGCAGGTAACCTGAAAGACAATATGGGCTAAATGATTCATGTGTACTGAGAAAGCAGGTCTAATTCACCACGGGAAAAGCTGTCTCAGTAGCAGTCATTAAGCTAGGTTGAGTTCAGCCCTGTATGCTTCTAGTACGGCTATATATCTACTGTGCTTCAAACTCTGTCTCAGTTTGAAGATTACCAAGTAAGAAAGAGCCTGCCTGGAAAGCCTGTTCTTTGRTACGTGCTATCAGTGTCTTTATATCCTGCTTGCTTTCCTAGGCCTTTCAGTCACGGTGAGGCACAGTAGTTACTCTGGGACCCCTGATAACTGTGTATGGCATGTACACAGTGTCAGCCTAAATTTTGCATATGCCTTGGCTTCATTTTCCGGCAGCAGGGTGGTACTTTTCTTTGTGAAAATGGGGGAAATCAACAAGCAATGAAGCCATCTTTGTTCACAGTGTGCCTGCGTTCTGCCTAATTGCTCTCTCCCTTTGATGAGGAAGCAATAAAGCCTATTTTTTAATCCTGCATGTTTTCAGCATTCTAGAAATGAAAAAAAAAAMCTGTAAATAAATATTCTCAGACTAAAATATACTAGGATGGACCTCAGTGCCAAACAATTCAAKCTGCTAGAAGAAACAAAATTAATTGCCACATCTGGTCTTTCAGTACTTGTGGCCATTTTCCTTCTCCGAATGGATTACTGGAACAACAAGCTCATCCTTTGAGCCCTGAAGGTAGACTTTAAAATATCAGTCTGGTACTTTAGAATCCAGTCCAGGCTGGATGTTTTTACTTGGAAATTAGGACTGTCTGTTAAATCCTAAGAGATAACTTGAACCATGTAATTCCTTGATAGGGCTTTATGTTTTACAGGAGATCTCTGCTGAGAGTTCTTATCTCATTTCACAATTATTAGACCTCTGATCACCAGCTGTGCTTGTGACACAGATTGGAGCTGATAGTGCTGTGATCAGCAATGGCACAAAGCAGTTAGCAATGTTCAGGCTGCTCTGCCTACCGGACTCACTGGTAAGAGAAATTGTGAAGAACAAATGTAAGTGATGGAGTTTTGATTTAGTGTAACACTGAGCAACGACAAGACATGGTCTTCCACATTGTTTTTGTTCCCCTTCATTCCTCTTGAACAATTCTATATCTATTCTTATAACAGTTAAGCAAAGTGGTAGGTGACACTTTGCAAATCTGGGTGAGAAGAAACAGAACAAGTGGAATACCTAAGTCATAATGGTCATTGCAATTGGCAGATGATACTGCCCCTTGATAAAAATGYTATGTGTGCAAAAATAAAATAAATAATCAGCGAGGGAATATTTGGACCTTATAAACCCTATTTGATTTAAATGAATGAATTGCAGGTATGATGATATATGTAGCAGATTATTTTTTTTTCCTACACAAGAAAGCCTATATTTTCATAGGGTGTACTGAGAAACAGAATATACAAGCATACATATATGAAAGCTTCTAATTTGAAATACAGAAACCATGTATAATGTTTGTTTTGGTATCTGTCATCTTGATAGCATGAGAGTTTGAACTGTATAAACAACATAACAATATGATCATAAATGCTGACTGAGGTTTGATGTAAATGTGCATCTTTTTGGGTAATCTGAAACAGTTAGTCTATTGCATTTACCAAAATACTTTAGGAAATATTTGGAATATTGTATATACATAAAACTAATATTCAACATGAAAGGATTGTTCAAAGAGATGGTTCTTTTCAGTTTTTCTCACATATTGTTTATTGACTCTTCAGTTCTCCTGCTTTGCTAAGAAGGTTTAAGGGATAAAAGTTGCAAGTATGGTCATACATAAAGCCTGAAGTAGGTCTTGCTGCATAACTTTGTCCTGTGCTTTGATGGAAAACAAATGCTTGATTTAGTAATAAGGAATATTAACCTATGCATCAATTTCTGTGTATGATGTAATAGTTTCAGTGTGATTGATCAGAGACAAACTAAATAAAAGTGATGGATTCACTCAGGAGTGGTGGATTCACTCAAACCTAGGCAGACTCTACTAGCATGGAGGTAGTGGAGTGGTGAGCGGAGATGGTGTGCGGTGAAAGTGCAGAGAAATTTGGAGACAGTCAAGAASAGACAAGGCATGTCTTTCATTCATGTTCTCATTAGACTGGTGGTAAACATATCTGAGATGAACGTTTGACCCTGGCTCTTGGTTGAAATTYCATAACAGACCATTAGTTTGATGTTGCTGCTGGAACAAGTGGGTGGGTGCTCTTCAGAGCTGCGATGTTTATTCAGTTGAAGTGCAGAACTTTTACCCACACCACTGTAAGACTGGACATGCTCTTGGTACACTGATGTTACTTTTCTTTCCTGTCAAAGTATTTGATTCCCTTTGCCCAAAATTTTCTTTTATATTGAACAAACTTCCTGATTACAAGTGGGGGAAGTATGGACCTTTAAGGGTATGCAGTGAAGACAGTTTTCCAAAGTCTCTGTGTGGGAGCTCAAACCAGTTTGTTTTGTAATTTTTCAAAGAAATTCTAGATTTTTGAGCTGGCTGCTGTTACCACCAACTTTGGCTGGCAGAAAAGTTACTCTGGCACTGTGAAATGGAGCAAGAAAAGAGAATGAACTTCCAAGGCAATTTTTGTTCAGGGTACTGCATTTAGTCCTTCCATTTGGCAGTGGAGGTGCTTTAGCTTCTGAAAATAAAGTTTAAAAGCTATCAAAAATCTTCTATCAGGGGAACATACATTTCACTTTTACTCAGGTTTATTCACGTTAAAAGTTTCATACCTGAATGTTCACTGGTATGGGACTATTTCTGCCAAATTCTGGGCTTTTCTTGAGTGCTGCTGAAAATCCTGAGCTCCCACTGAGATGCATGTGAGCCAAAGATCCTATGTGGCAACATAAGATGCTCAGTTCATCTTGCAAGTTCAGATCCTATGTGAAGTATTTCCTTACAATAAGAAGCATATTATCCCTTGATGCTTTTCCTTTTAATCATAGTATTTTTAGCATTCTGGTATTTTATTTCTCACTTTTTCTATTTCTCACCCTCATTTATTATCTACTGGATGAATTCTTTTTTTTACTCTACTGTAGATGGGGGGRAAATAATTAGACTGCCATGGGGGATACTAATTTCTTCTAATCTCTTCCCTCAAACTTTAATCTCTAAATTTTAATGAGGATCTGTTTGATCCCTTTCAAACTTGAATGTTATATTAAAGTTTTACTGCTTCTAATCTAATTGGTCATTTGGTTATATTGTATGTGCAGTGATTTTGTATCCATTTAAAATGATCTACTAATAATAAAACTATCAAAGGAAAATTGAGAAGAGAGATGACACAATCCTATCTGAGACTGTGGGGGATACTGCAATTCTGCTGTTGTACTTTAAGGCTGTCCTGTGAGACTTGGACTTGTCATATTGGTCTCATTCATTGAAGCAAATCATGTCCTGGCATCTTTTTTTTCCTGCCCAATCGTTACAAAGTGCTGACTTTGTGCCACTTATTATGGTATTAATTAGGCTATCACTAAATTTAGTATCATCTAGAGAAAGGTTCTTGATACAAACTGGCAGGCTATAAATTCTGAATATGAGGAATAAAAAAAAACAAAAAAGGAAGTTGAAATTGGACCCTTTGTTTATAGTTAGTGTTGTGGAAGTCCAAAGGGAGATGCATCTATTTCTACTGGGGCTAAGCATAGATTGGAAAATCGATCCTTACAGTGCTACTCTTAGTGTAGTTGTTGTGCAAAGAACAATTTTAACTGCCTTGTAAGTTATGGAATAAAACATACCTAGTTTACATAGAGACAAATATGGGGAGAAATGGCAGAATCTTGACAAAATATTTCTAACTTTCTATTTCACCAAAATTTCACAGTAGTCATCAACTCAGTGTAAATTGTAATGCAGTAGATAAGGCTGATGTTTGAATTAGCAGAGTAATTTTATTCTCTGTCAGAATGAAGCAGTATTCAAGCCAGGTGAATAAAACATCAGAGGTAAGGTTGACAAAAGCAGCCATGAACTACCACAGAGGTCCAGCCAGGACACTGAATGAAGCAGGTATACTACTGTTCTCCAGTGATCCAGACTCTTTAGAGGCAGGGCAGAGGGCAGGTAAAGTTTTCCTGAAGCTAATTTAACAAGGTGCAATATTGTGTCTTGTAGCGGAAAGGGTAGCTGATTCTTGCTGGGTTTCCTTATGCCTTGCTGCTCTCTGGCAGTTATTCAGGATATGCTAATTTACTCTGGGGTAAACCCCAGTGCACAAATGGCTCTACCACTTTTGCAGCTTGCTCATTCTAACGATCTGAGACTCCACCTAAAAGCTAAAGAACAAGTCACTTCGTAGATGTCTAAATGACCAAACAGGGAGAAAATCAGGCCCATAGGCTGTAAGCAGGCTTGGAAGGTATCTCACCAGGGTCCTGCAAAAGAAACCAAAGTCAAACAAACAAACAAATAAACAAAAAAACACAAAAAAAGAAGCAACAAAAGAATTATTTTCTGATATGCTCAGCTGGCATTAGTGGAAAATTTAGATCTTTGTTGCTGTTGTTTCTGGAAATTTAAAGTGCTTTTGGCTTTCTGTACAAATCATGTTAATGAAAGATTTGCTATGTGTATTTGTTGTATATATCGTGTACATATATACACTGGATATAATTTTGTGAACACTTAAATCCTATAATTCAGTATTTGATTTACTGTAATTTGGATTTTTATTTATAATTTTTACAGGTACTCATCGAAGAATAAACTGCCATGCTTAAATTGCCTAAACCCCGGAAGATTTACAAGTCCTTAAAAAGGCATTGCAAAAATGCTTCAGAATTTCAGAAATGAAAATACTTAGTAAATGGCAGTACCACTGGGTAGCTGCTGTGGCATTTGGAAGATGGTAACATGTGGAGAAAACTGCTGGAGCACAATATAGCCTTTGATTTTTTTGAGTATCCTCGTGAAGAAAATCGGAACTCAGAAAATGTGAATTGTCAGATTAACTGAGCACTCAGATGAAATATGGACTTCAGTTAGATTTGAGGTCGTATAAATAAGACCTCTAAATTGTCAGAAACTGAAAAGTGAAGATCCCACTGGTGGAATTCAGCTCACTGAACTATTTCTGTCCAAAAGGTGTCTAGGGTTAGCTGTTTGCCTAGTTTGGTTCTTCAATTAGTGGCAAAAAATAAACATTTCCAAGGACAATTCATTTGATCTTCAGAGAAGTATCTGCCCTAACTGATATTTCTTTTTCCTGCCCTGAAGCTTATCTAAATCTGATATTTAAAAGTTCCAAGGTGTATTTTGAATTCTAATTCTTCCCTGTGCCAAAAATACATTTTCTTACCTGAATGTATATTGAAAAAAACAAAATATTGATAATGGGGGGAAAGCGTGCCTAACATATTGTGTCTGTGAGTTACAGATAAGTGATTTCTTAGCACTGAATAAACATCTGTATATTTAGCTCCATGTATACAGTTATGAAGCAAAAAAAGGTTTTGAGAAAGACATTTAGCTTATTTTGGTATCTTAAAATTTGAAAATTAAATAGTGCCATAAGAAAGGTAAAATATATAAGTATGCTAGACTGCTAGACCGAGTTTTTCCAAAGAAATGAACTGTTATGCCAYATTTTGTCAAGAACATTAAATAAACTATTCAGAAACACTCCTGGAAGCTATTACTGGAAACTACTGGAAAGCATTTTAGGCGACATCATTGTATATTGTTTTTGAATGCCCAGTGTATAAACCTATGTGAAATCAGAATAGATTTGAGAATCAAACTATTTACTGAATTATTTGTTAAACAATATTACACCAGAAAATTTATTTTTCTACTTATAGCTGGTCAGCATTATTGCTGGGAAATAAAGAATATCTTGTTTTCAGTGTTATCTCTGTACCTGTTCAAAGCAATGATGCTGATGGTGTTACCTCTTTGACTGCCGAAGGCCTGTCTTACTTTCAAATATCAATAATACAAGATATTCTATTGAAATACTATACAAGAGTATCTTGTAATCCATTCAAGTCAACATTAATATACAATGAACAGTGTTAAAGAAGATAAAAATTAGTGTTAACTGGGGTTGGAGTGGGAGGAACTGAACGATGAAGTTAAGACATTGGCTCCTAGAGGCTGTGGTGGGGGGGTTGTGCATTATAGTACAAAATATGTTTACCTTGTCACCACTGAAACAGTTTGTTGTAGTACATGTAGAGTTATGAGATATACTTTAATTTTTCCAATATTATTCATGTGGTAACAATTAGGGGTGATATTGCCACTGAAGAGGAAATAGATTTTTATGAGAAATACAAAGAGAAGAAAAATCCCCTTGCTTAGGAATGTGTTCTGAATATAGAAGCAAAATGGAAAACAAGATTTTTTAAAAAGTTCTATTCACAAAATATCTTGCTTGTTTAGGCAGTGAGATACAAAATAAAGTGTGTGTTACTATGAGATAACACTCACCTCTGGGGCTGTTGCAAAGGAAAAAACAATACAAATTGCCTTCTGGAGAGCTGGTTGCCTTCAAAGAACTTGAGAAAATTGGTGTTACAGTTAGAAACACTTCAAAGTACTTAATTAGGTTTTTGGGGATGGGACTAATGAACCATTTTTAAGAAAAAGAGTCCATGCTTGTTAGAGCAGTGATAGCTATTTCCACTTACTCAAAAAAGTGTAGTGAAAACATAATGGATGAATCTTAATGCATTTTCTTTCAAATGTGCACGTACGTATGACTTTTTAAACATACAAAAAGAACATCAAGATTTCAAAGATGCAAGTGCTCAAAAGTCAGGCTACTATAGTAACTTTAATTTACCCCTTGTGCTCATCTCTTAGAATTTCTGTCTCAGTTTAAGATCCTAACTTGTTTTATCTGTACTGGAACAGTTTTTTATTATCTTCTTTTCAATGATCTTTGATAGATTTGAAGACAGTTCCCTCCTGTTATCTCCTAGTCACGTTAACCAGACCCAGTGAGATAATCTTTCCTTTCCAGCCTTTCTATTTTTTGAACCATTCTTACTGTTTACCTCTGAATCTCTTGTACATTTATCTTTCTTTTTAAAAACGTGTGGTAGTATTCAGAGCTGGAAAAAAATGAACCCGTGAACCAGCAGAGGCCTACTGACACTGAGGAGAGCAGGCTTCATGTACCTTACATATGAACTCCTATTTACACATTCCAGTACAATAATAGTTTCATTTCTGTTAGCAATCATATGACATTGTTGGCTTGTACTCAGCATCTACTCCCAGAGAATTCCCACATACTCCTGTGCAAAACCACTGTTCTGTACAAAACCAATTGTTTCCCACCTTGTTTCTGCAGGTGATTAATCCTGTCCTAGCAGGTAGAATATGAAACTTTGCAATATGTATTCCTGACCAGAACACTTTCTCCAGATGAGGCAAGTCCTCTCCAGGATTCTAGCTGTGGAATATCATCGCATCAATTTAATTCACATCTGGCCCTTATTAATGCTCACTGAAGATCTCAGTGTTTTCTAAAAAGTTACTTGTGAGAAATATAAGCTTTTTCATTTGAATTAATTGAATATTTTTTTTCTTTAGCGTAAGTACTGAGACTGCTTTATGGGAAGAGTCCAACCAGCTGGAGACACCAAGGTTTTCTTTGCTGAGTGGCAGTTGTGGGCACTCTGGGGTGCAGAAGTCATCCCATAGCAGCTCCTGGTGCTCGACAGCATATGAATGTATTCCTCCCAATGTTCTTCCTGACTAATCGAGGTGCCAGGATCATGACTGGCTCATGAATATTTTATGGTAGTCAGCTGAGAAGTTTTGAGCAGGTGTAGGTCACATCCAAAAAAAAAAAGGCTTTCCAAATGACAGCATCTTTTTGGCTTTCACTGTGTATCTAGATCTATTAAGACTTAACAAAGCTAACTTAATATTACTGCCAATTGCAATGATTCAAAGGACTAAAAGAAAAGGAAGCAATAATAAACAATGACTCAGTCTGAAGAGAATGGACATTAAATAAAGCGTGTCTCATCTGAGGCCCCACAAYCTTTGCAGATTGATCATTCACGGAAATATACCAACCAGCAACTTCACCTGACTGAGACAGGTTACATTCTTTGTGTTAGTGTCTGTGTCTTTATTTGTCTGTAATGCTGATGAAGCCAAAAGGTAAGATGTTCGTCTTCAATTGTACTGAACAAAATTTAGTCCAACATGACGAACAATAGGTGAACTACTAATTACTGTAATCATGCCAAAGTCAAAGTGAATATGGCTAAATAGAGTTTGAAATATCTAAAACTGTTCTTTTCAAGCTTTCTACTGACATTATTGTGGATGTATAGATAAAATAGTAGAATACATGATAAGTCCAATCAAATCTGAAAAAAACAGTCAGAGAAAATTGTAAGTAATGCACATATTAAATACTCTTTTTTTTAGACATGCTAAGCAAGTGAATAAAATGTGAAAAAACACAAACAATTTGCTCTGCAGATGCATCCTGAATGACAAGTTGACTTATATTTTCCCCAAGAAAATGGATAAGCCGTGTTTATTTGGGAAATCAATTATCTAACCTATAAAACCTTTAAAGACTGTTCAAAAACTTAAATAAGTTTTGTTTGTTTTTTTTTTTCTTTTAAAAATCAGATACAAATTTCAAGAAGCAGAGTAATATGTAAAGTGCGGGAAAATATATTTACTTCATTAGATTAACTACAGACTATTTTAGTCTTTCTTATCAAACCATTCTAGACAAAATAAATCATTAACTCTGATAAGAGTTGGTTAAAATTTGGCATGTATTATGTGTCTGAAATTTTTGCCTGCTCCTGAGATAATGCTTACAGTACTGCATACAGCTGGCAACAGATGTTGGTAATGACCATAAGAGAAGAGAAGAATAAAACACCTTGCAAAAAGTATTTTTGTTAGCAATTTAGAGAAAATGTTCTTACTATAGCAACTGCAAGTTTTCTCTGTTTTAATCAAGACACAGACTCACATTAACAAGTTTAGTAAATTTTTCTGCTTTCTGTTTGAGGGAAACTTGTGTGAATTCCAGAGCCATGTACGCTGTTCGAAAAGGATGAGTTATCACTGATAATAGTTACAGAATTTCAGACTCCTTTCTTTGTAGTAAAGAGGAGAAAGAGGATAAACTTTTGCCCAGTATTATAGACTACCTGAGGACCCTGGAAGAGCCAAAAGCTGTTTGTGCTATATAATCCTCAAGCAATATTTTCCATGCTCATTTTTAAGCTAGACAACTGGCAGGAAATGGCACACCTCCTTACCCAGGCAATCTGGTAAATCGGGTCTTGCAAACAAGAAAGGTAAAATGCCATGAAGCCAGTTAACAGCATTACAACACTTTAACCACTATTTCTATTCAGTGCTCCATGTTGCTCAAACAAAATCCTCCAAACGTAAAATCAATTATTACTATATATGACTGGGATCTAGGGGCTCAGATGTACTTCACTCATTGCTAGATACAGGAAAACAAATGAGATTTTCAGAGATGAGTGTGTCAATTTGTTTTTAAACATAATTCTGATTTGATGGATGCAATTGACCTTTTGACATTGAGAACACTTGTGAATACAGGAGAAGTCTGTGAATATACAAATATCTCACCCAAAACCAAAATGTTCCATCCAGTAATTTATACTTTGGCTCCTTAAAGTATACTTACTTCAGACAAAGTTAATGATTTATCACCTGCATTTCCATGCTGGTTGAACACAAAAGTCACAAAGCATACAAATAATCTACGTTATACACCAATTATCATAACCCCACTATGTGCATGGCAGCATGGCAAACCAGTATAGATTTGCATATTTTAGTATATAATTCACTAGCGTGGCATCATAGAATGTACTACTTTCTAGTTCACCAAGTACAAGAGGTGAAGTTTATAAGGTGCAGGATAAGAGACTGTCCAAAGGGACCTTGCTTTCTTGGCAATGAAAGAAATGAAAGATATGTCTTAATGTGTGGCCATTAACAAGGCTACCAATTTGCCGAAGTAGTAACTGCCCAATGGGGAGGTCTAATGGGATTAACTATTTAATTTTTTAAATGCTAGTTATGAGTGTTGCATACAGAAACTGAAAACTTAGATGAGGAGAATCTTATCCAAAAGAAGTGTTTTTCAGTAGTTGAATATACATCAACCAGGTGAGAGTCCCTTTTAAGAAGATAGCATAGACAGCACAAAAGGTAAATGTACATGTGTATCCCAAATGACTGATTATGTTTCTTCAAGGAAGAAATCTATTCCTGTCTCTATCTGTAACCCTTACTGGATTATCAGGTTAACCTTACAGATTTTCAAAGTATTTTCCCAAGACATTTAAAATTTGTTGCTTATATTATGAGTGGGACAGTGGCGTTCTAGTTTGTAAAAACTCTTCCAGATAATTGGAGCAATGACTGGTTTTTCCATGGCCTCCTGTCATAGCATCCTGCCTTAGCCTCTGGGGTTGGAATTTATCTCATCTAACTTTAGACATCTAAAATTTTGTCATCTAAGTATGAGATAGTCACCTATGCTCCGCTCATGGTCAATGGAGAGAAACATGCACCTCCAGAGGGCGATTCATCTGACCTGTCTTATATGGCTATAGCAGCACAAGACAAATGGCTCTTTGGTGCCTATTTCTCTTTGCTGACTCTAAAAAGAGACTCATGTGAGTACAACAGACTTCTTAGATGTATAACATTTAGATGCTTAAGCTAAGGCAGATGTATTCAACTCTAGGTTCTATGTTAGTTCCTTTATTTGTCTTTATATTTATTTATTCAAAATCAAAGGGTTTCAGCTGAGAGGACTGAGAAAGACCAGCCATAGAAAACCATACTAGATTTGTGCTCTTCTGGAAGATGTGCATTGACATTCTCATCACTGAGAGAACAAGCTGAACTTGGATCTTCTGACTCCCAGGGCAGTTTCTATCTAGCGGTTCACTGAATACAAGGCATTGCATTATCTGATTGACTCATCTCCAAAGCCTATTTTGAGAAAGGGGTTGACAGCTGTGGTTTCAAAAATTGAAAGATCCAGCAGGGCAAGAAGTGATGGGACAATAGCATTTTCTATGAAGAAACTGTGGAAACTTACAGACCTAGTAGGGTCCTGGATTTTCATGGGTTTTATTACATTTCATTGAACACTGGTATAAAAAGTGATTTTGTGACTCTATTTTTTTATGAATTAGCGTCAAATAATTTTAGTTGCTTTACCTTGAAATGTGTTACTGAAAAAAACAATAATTACTCCCATTCTGAGTTTCAGGCTGATACTGAATATTACAGCCATGAACTTTTCATGTGTACCAGTATGTTTACTGAGAACTTTTTTTCTGTTATTAGATATTTAATTATACTCCTGGCTATAAAAAATGAATATATTTTTTCTTAACACCTATTCACTTGCTCATAAATTGGAAGGAATAACATCATGATTAGAGATAAACAAACCTACAGCTCCTAATAAAATAATTAGAGTTGTCAGTAACAATTTGGAGTAGTGCAATGACTTATGTTTCTTCTGATGGTGAAAAGCCTTAGTGACATAWATCAGTAGTCCATCAGGAACAGAAAAGTTTTCCTATTCAGATTTTTCAGTCTGCTTCTGTTTAGTAGGCAATTGATAGGTCAACATTTTGTCATTCTGGTCCTTGAGTGATTTGGCATCCTATAACGTTTGGAAAAATTGAACTTTAACAATTCATCAAATTAAACATGGGTGAGAATGGACTATGGTCCATTAGCCAGGTATGCCTTTAGTGGAGTTTAAGTTTTAGCTGTATATGAAACTAAAATTTAACTTGCTTGCATTTACTTGTACATTCAATGAATATTGAGAATGAGTAATGATATATTCCCTTTGTGAAATACACTTATTATATTTCATGACCCATGGTCAGTTTACAGACAGATTTTTATCGTAGAGATGACACCTGGAACAAGGAAAAAAACTGCTGATTGTATTAGATGAGGCACTTGTAGAAATTGCAAGTGATTGACTGTTAACATGCTGTCATAAAATCCAACCCTAACAGCTGAAGAATTCACTATTTTAAACAGAGAGGGAAAATTAAAGAAGAATAAGGCTGTCGGTATCTACTGCAGCATAAATCACTTCAAAGTAACAAATTAAACAGAAATAATTGCTAATCTTTGTTCAAGCAGTTTTTATTTGTGATCTAAATTAGTTTAGATACTTTTTTAAAGCTTCTTGGGTTGTTTCACACTGTAATTTTAAAAATCCCTCATTCAACCTGCCAGAGGAGGTTTATTTCTCCTGGAGAAAGTCACAGTTTTGATATTCAGTTCAATACTTAGAGACATTATTCAAGCCATCAGATGCCCTTTCATAAATGTTCTTTCCAGCATCACACTAAAACTTGGCTGCTGCTAGTTCTTAGATAAATGATGCATGCAATGTGTATTTGTGTTGCCACAGGAATACTTAGCAGACATTTGCTGAAGTCTGGCTGCCCTGATTAAAGGAAAGATGAAATAACTGTTAATGTTATAACCTCTTAGAGCTACTCTGGGCCCTAGGGGTTTTTACAATAGATAAATCCTCTTTCTTCTCTTTCAGTGTCTTTGAAACAATGCACCTATGTAGAGCATATTCACACTATCATCTGCTTCAAAAGATGATGCATCCCTGCAGAAAGGAATTAAAGAATTAATGTCTACAAGAACCATTTCTTTCTAATCACTATGTGATATTTTCTCTTGTCCACTGTGCCAAGCACCTGGCAAACACATGTTCAGACTTGGCTTGACAACTTACAGCACAGTTGTGTGGCTCTGTTCAGTTTTTAGTCATCAGAGAACTTTGAGTTTGCCCTTGCTAGAATGAGTGGAAGTCTATGTTTAGGTACCCACTGGGCACTACAGTTCAAAAATAGAGGTGTCATACAGTTTTAGTGTTCCCACTTGTGTTGACACATAAAAGAATATGTCTCTACAGAGGAAAGGTCCAAACTCAGGTTATTTGAGAAAGGAACCTAAATTAGAATGTATTTGGTCTGGATCTATTGCCATATATTCTTGCAGAACCTTTACTGTCCATACTAAAGTGGTATAATCTCTTTAATAATGTAAACAATTAGAAAAGCATATATTTTTCTAAAGGTCATTTTTGAAGTTACCAGGTGCCTCTGTGTTTACAGTATATCTTTAACAGGATATAACTATAACCAAATAGATTTGTATGATAATTCAGCTTTTTTCAATACAGTACTGTAAAAAAGGAAGTGGTTTCCTCTCTGAGGAAGATTGCTCTAATCATTCATATAACCTAGGGTAGGCATCTTGATGCAAACTCATTTGTAGCTCAATGCCTAGAAAATGAATAATATATTCCATGTCCTGTAATTTCATTACAGATTTAGACTGTGAGAAAAAGAAATTATAGAGATTCAAAGATAAAAGCCAATAGAAGATACATCAATTAGTTCTCATGTACTTCATACACTTCACTTTTGTTCAGTTGCTGGTAAAAATAACAGGAAAAGAAAGGTTAAAAAAAATAGAAGAGAAGGAGAATAGAAGAAGCACAGGCATCTTGGTTCACTATAATCCGTCCTTCAATTTTTAACTAGACAGTGCAATAAAATCTGCTGTATAGGGTCCATTTTACTTAGTATAAATTGTACAGTCAGTTGAAAGGGCAGCTTGTAACATCGTAGTTAATGGTCTCCAAAAGCTAATTGAGAATGATAGGAAAAAGAATCTGATGTAATATATGGCTGCACAGATTTCCATCTCACCCCAGACACTCATTACACACATCTGTTCTTCATTCCCAATGAACAACAGAATTCCTCTGAGTTTCTTCCAAAGAAACTCATCAACAACTCAGAAGACGAAGAGGCATATGTGAAAGACATGTTGAATTTTATCCACCCTGGATTAACAGTTGCTCTAATCATTATCAGCTTTCAAAGTAATTTGAAGTATATAATCAATGTACATTTTTTCATTACATTTAGAAATACTTTTATGACTTGTGTTATTGTGGTGCCTGTAATATGAAGAATTATGTTCATAAATACAGGGAAATTGTTGCAATGAAATAGTTTGCAATCTAAAAGGTACAGCAAACAGAAATGTTGATTTAAATTTATGTTTTGAAAAAACAAAATCCATTTTGATAAGATGGTGGGATTCTAAAGGTTGATGCCATTTTCCTGAACATTAAGTTCCCACAGAGTATTTTATATTAGTTGCGATATTAAATCAAGCAGTATGTAAAAAATTAAGAAAAAAATACTTTCACTTCTCAAATTTTCTCAAAGGTCATAGGTACTGAGTGTTAATTTATCATTAATGGTTGTTAATCTAGTAGACAGCTTTGAGGATTCAACAAGTTGTGTTCTACTAATAGCATCCTTCTCAATGCACCATTAATTGTATTTTTTGTCATCTAATTTTAAAAGTCAGGTTTTCTGCTTGTACACAGTCATGGAGTCCTATCCAGATTGATTTCACACCATTTTATGCATGCTAGGAATCTAGCCCACAGACAATGAAAATTACTTTTTCCTTTATATAGGATTCCACTTTTTTGCAGTGTAATGGGAAGCACCACAGCATTCTTTTCTAGATTCATACCTCTTCACAACTAATCATGTCAGCTGAAATGGAGTCCAGAAATTGAAGTAGTCTTGTTTCCAAATGCTCATCTCTGCCATCAGACTGTCAGTAGCTGGGATTAATTGTAATGGGAAAGTTTTCCTGTGTGTGTTTGTTGGAGGCACTAGAACTCAAAGATGCGGAGCTGTCCTGTCTCTCATACTGAACATGACCTAGAATTGTCTCCCATCTCTTACTTCTTCACARCTGGGCCTGTACCATAACTGTTTGCACTGCGGTATCATCTGCGATTCTATAGCCTCACATGTCTGACATAGCTTAATAGACCTATTCTGCAATTTACCATTCATTTTGGGAACCCTGTTGGTCACGGATTAGAGTAGAGGCTTGCAGATATGGGGCAGAAGCTTAGGGTGTTGTTCTGCAGCTTTCATTGTGCTTACTGAGTAGGCTCCACATTCAAATGAGTGCTGTTATAATTCATGCTTCTAGTTTCTGTTTAGTGCCACAGCCTCTTCCCAGTCAAATGAACTGTCTGTAACAACTCAATTCTTTTATTCTTTCCATCAAATGACATAATGCATGGGTTCTTGTCTTTTGGGAGGAAAGAAACTTGAGAAGTCTACAGAAGAGTTGTGGTGGATATACTGTATGACACTAACAAGACAGCACTTAAACTCCTTCAGGCGTGTATAGAGGAGCATACGCCCACTATTGCATATTTACCATCACCACTGCACCATAATAAGAAATGATGCTCTGAAAATGAGGCCCAGAGGAGTAATCCCATGTCAAAAAGTGATGAGAACTCTTATTCCAAATACCAGAAACACCTCTGAGACTTAATTTTTCCTCCAATGCAATGTGAGAGGCTAGTTAATGTATTACATTTACCATTGCAACCGTGTGGTTTTATACTGCCTTACACAGAAAATCTATGAACAAACTCCTTGGAGGGATAAAAGTCACCAGAATTAGTAAATTATAGATTGTTTCACTGGGAAATACAAATGTGAGCCATGCTTCCAATGCATACAGACAATGTCAGTGGTGTTCCATACATAAAATAAAGTGTTTTATATGTGTGTGTGTGTGGCTGTTGCTACTTATATGCTAAATTTGTAGAAAAGTCCAGAATCAAAATGTTTAGCTCTGCAGTCATACAGTAAGAGTTAAAAGAATAAACCAAACCCCTGCATTGTTCTAAGGATTTTCAGTCATTCAGAGATGAGTTACTTATCCTACCTAATTCAGTAGGGCTCTAAAATTCTGAAGAGACTGCAGTACTTACAGTGAATGCTCATTTACTAACACCTACAGACGCTCTTCTGATCCAGTCTACCACTGATAATTATGTTGGACAGAAAAGACAGAGCAGTGTTACCCATTTTGTCTGGTAAACGTATAGAAGAATGCAGACTTTTGAAGGAAGGCAGCTCTATTTCATCCTTGGGTAGCTAGCATCATGAACAAGTAGTCTCACAATGCCCCTGGAAAGGATAAAACTTAACATCCTCATTTTACAAGCAAGTCCTCCTACGATAATATCGTTCTGTCCTATTGCTGGGAACATTGAAGATGTTACCCCACTGTTTGACATAGAATCTTTGTTATGTTGTACTCTTCAACATATTCTACTGAGAGGCAGAATGATAAACTCTTACTGTGAAAACCACTTAATCTCATAAGGTCATAATTTTATGTTTAAAACTTCCACCACCTGTCATCAAGTGTGGTTGTTGCTTAGTAATCTTGGTTTTCTCATTCTGTTGTCTTTTTGATAATTTCCATGTATCCTGGTTCCGGCTGGGACAGAGTTAACTCTCTTTCCTGTAGCTGGAGGGGGTGCTGTGTTTTGGGTTTGGGGTGAAAGGACTGTTGATGGCCCATTGATGCTTTGGTTGTTGCCGGGTGCACCGACAGCCTCCCCCGCCCTTCAAGGTGCAGGGGGACCTGGGGGGGAGCATAGCCGAGGTGGTTGACCCAGCTGGCCAATGGGGTATTCTATACCATGTGACATCATGCCCAGCTTAAAAACCGAGGGTGGTAGCTCTGTGGGGGCGCACGGTTCGCGGGGTTTTTGGTGCGGAACACGTGGGGTGAGGAGTTGCATTGTGTATCGCCTGTTTTTGTATATTCTGTTATTGTTGTTATCATTGTTATTGTCACCGTTCTACTTTGTTTTACTTCCATTATTAAACTGTTTTTATCTCAACCCGCGGGTTTTCCTCCGTGTGCCCTCCCGATCCTCTCCCCCATCCTACCGGAGTGGGGGGTGAGCGAGCGGCTGCGTGGGGTTTAGTTGCTGGCTGGGGATAAACCACGACACCATGTTACTTGGGGAATGGTAAGAAAAAGGAATCCTGAACTTTTCCTTGTTCTGAATCACCAACTATCTCCCACAGACCATCAGCTCTCCTTTCTTTGTACAGAGTAGAAAAAGGATCTTCTTCCTTGTCTCATATTTTTTTGTATTAGTTCTTTGATCATAGAGTTGTGAGGTCCATGAGGAAAATTAGGCAAGATTTTAACAGAACCACTGAACATAATAGAAGCTTTGCCTACATCACTAGGTTTACAAACCTGTAGAAATAACAGGACAGGCTCTGGCTGTGCCAGGCCTAACCAAGATAACTTTATTATGTGGCTGACAAGGCAGACAATTCAGGCTAGGGGCCTTCCTAACAGGGTCCAAAACTCAAATATCACGACGGCTGCTAAAGCTTGAACTGCTGTTAGGAATCTGTTAATAAAGCCCACTGCATGTCTTACAGGCAGCAATATGGGTGTATGGTGATGGGCTTGGGAGCCTGCCAAGCCTTAATTACAGCTTGGACTGCGGGATCTCTGTAACAAATAAATTAGCAAAGCCTCTTGCTGAGTTTCTGTTCTCTGGCCATCCATAATCTCCCTACAACATATTATTAGAGTAATGGCTATAACATCTTTCTCGGTGGAGACATCCACAAGTGGCGTCATTCCTTCAGATTTCTTGTTTGGAAGTTGTCTAATGCTTGAAATAATTCTCTTGCTCTTAGRAGCAACCTTGTTCTTCAAATGGCAAAACGTACAGCAGAATGTTAGCTGATAAACACTTAGGGTAGGATTCAGTTCCCAAAACATGGGTTTCTTAAACCACTTTAGGTGCCTCAAGTATCTGCATGGGGCTGGAAAATATGACACAAGGACCTTCAGCAGACTCTTGATTTTCTGGAGCAAAAGCTGGTGGCCAGATGAGAAGCTGCAGAGCAGATCATATTGTAGCAACATCTATATTCAGACAACTGTATCCCTCCTCTAATGTCTGATCCCTGCTTCTGAATCCATGGAAATTGATAAAAGGCAATCCTTCATATAGTCCCAACCTGAGATGCCATCAGCAACACACTGCCATTATCATCTGTTTCCCTCTTTTCCTCTGCTATTTTTAGAGATAGCAGTTCCTCAGACAGATGGGAAGACTCTTGTTCTGGCCAAGCCTGTTTTAGAAAATATTCTGTGACTGTAACCAGTTGGGTCATAAAGATGTTTGAATAGTAAGCTTTCTGAAAGACTTTCCAATAAATTATCTCAAGTTTTTGTCTTTTAYTAGGCCAATGTATGCATATTCTGCTTGAAAACAAACCAACAGCCTAGCTGACCAAAAGGAAGGCTAATACTCTTTCAGACACAGCTGGGGAAATTCCATTCTTAAGCACTGATTTCATCATCTATCCACATTTTATAAAAGACAATGTTTATATGGCATAGTTTATCCTTTTCCCAAGATCCTGTTAGGACGTATGTCAAACAGAGCCTGATTTAACTGTGAGGTCTTTCTGGACATCTTTTTTGGGCTTCCAGTTGAAATGTTGAAGTATTGGGATCAGAAAGTCCTCTTGCTTCCCACTAACTGCTGCAATTCTATTATTCTGCAGTTCTAATGGGGCTGCATCGCTGTAGCTGACAGTGGGTTATGTCCTTTATTTCTGGACTTCCAGATGCAAACCATTGCATTATTATTTTTTTTCACCTAATAGAAAGAAAGCCTAACTATAAAAATCTAATTTAGAAAATACCTCAAGGTGGCTCAACTGGAAATTCCCTTTTTCTTGCTTCCAAGACTTGATATGGGGTAAGACAACCTTCAAAACCCAGCAAATGTAAGCCTTTGAATTCAYTTTCCCTCCAGATTTCAACCAGCTGCAGAGATCAATCTGTACCTCTATAGGCTTACAAGATGCAAACCTCCTTTAAGGAAGTAGGGATGACAAAATTTTGCTCTCCTCATCAGACAAACTCTTGCAAGAACTGTGCTCTATCTTCCAACGGAAAAGAATGGCTTACATATTCACTCTGCTCTCTGTAAAGTAAATAAAGATTTTAGGATTTGTAAGTTCATGATCAACGTGCGGGCTGTGAAGAATTGTCCCTAGGTCTGACAGCACAGTTGAACAGAAAGTTGGTGTAGATTTTGTTACAATAGAAGCATTTTCTGTAACTTTACAGAATCCACTTACCAAAGATGCACATATTACCAAATTTCTATTTAAAGGAGTTCCCTCCCTCCTCAGAASAAGATTTAACTAACTGAGTTTAAACTCAATAAATCACCTAAACGTGCATCTCTCTCTGGAGAGAAACCAGCAACATTGATGTAAGTTGAAAGCCATCCTAGCCCTCCTTTAGACTAAGAAGAAACAAAAGAAATTGGAAACAATGTGTAACAGCCCAGAAACAAAGACAATATAAATCTTAGAAGTGCCAGGTACAGTAAGTATGTTTTCTTCTTAGACATAAAAGAGATACCAGAGAACAGATGTTGGTTTGAGTTTGCTTCTCAAATAGGTTAGCTACTTATAGTCTTAACTTTGAATAGACTTTGGTAAAACATTTGTTCATTCTAATCAAGGATAAATGTCCTATTCTTTACTTACTCTCCATAAAGTAAAATGGGGCCTTAAGACAATGAGAAGAGGACCTTAAGATGATAATAAGGTATTTCTAGATYAGAAAATGCTGGCCTAGGTTTTTGCTAAATTAATATGATAGGGTTTAAACAAAGTGAAACAATTTTCTATATTGAACACATTCTCAGAACATTTGACAGTACAAATTTGCTAGTTCTTGAAAATTAGGTATACTGCTGTGAATGAGTAATTAGATATAATTGGATAGTAAATTAATGAGCTGAAGAGCTTAAAACTAATGAAGAAAAAATATGACCCAAATTAATTCATAGAAYCATAGAATCATTTAGGTTGGAAAAGACCTCTAAGATCATCGAGTCCAACCATCAACCCAGCATCCATGCCCACTAAACCATGTCCTGAAGTACCACATCCACACGTTTTTTGAATGCCTCCAGGGATGGTGACTCCACCACTTCCCTGGGCAGCCTGTTCCAATGCCTGACTACCCTTTCGGTGAAGACATTTTTCCTAATGTCCAATCTAAATCTCCCCTGGTGCAACTTGAGGCCATTTCCTCTTGTCCTATCGCTTGTTACTTGGGAGAAGAGACCAACACCCGCCTCTCTACAGCCTCCTTTCAGGTAGTTGTAGAGAGCAATAAGATCTTCCCTCAGCCTCCTTTTCTCCAGACTAAACAACCCCAGCTCCCTCAGCCGCTCCCCATAAGACCTGTTCTCCAGACCTTTCACCAGCCTCGTCGCCCTTCTCTGGACACGCTCCAGCACCTCAACRTCCTTCTTGTAGTGAGGGGCCCAAAACTGAACACAGTATTCGAGGTGCGGCCTCACCAGTGCCGAGTACAGGGGCACGATCACCTCCCTACTCCTGCTGGCCACACTATTTCTGACACAGACCAGGATGCTGTTGGCCTTCTTGGCCACCTGGGCACACTGCCAGTAAAACAGACAGATGACAAAATGAGGTATGCAATACTTAATCTTTTGCAAATATTATAAAACACAACTACAAATATTTTATTCCTATAGAATGTTCTTTTATTTACTTAGTAAGCAATACTTAAGATTTTCGAACTGCTATTGTATTCTTTGCAGGCATCTTAGCTGAAAGTAATAGTCTATCTCTATGTGTGGCATGCATGAAAAATGCAGGATATTTCTTGGAAATGCTGGAGCACGCATGTCTCTGTGTGTGGCTGTGTACATGCATGCACTCACATGCATATGCAATCACTTGGATTTCAGTGTTATGTCTCTTCCAACCCCCATAGATGCACTCCAAGTTTTACTTTCCTAAATAATGTCTACATTGCTCTAACATAATTACTATGCATCTATTGCTATTTTGTTTGGTGAAAATTGCTTATATGTGCTGCGTACTAATTCAGGAAGCGCTTGCCATTGGTGGTGAACGAGTAATCTATTTCAAGCTTTTTTGCTCTCACTGTAAATGCAAAAATGTTTTACTAATGTTTTCCGCTAGATAAGAAGGCATTTTTTCATATAAATTTCTCTTTCATTTTTCTTTTTTTGCCACATTATTTCAAATGCCAGTAGATAGAGTGATAATGCCCTGAGATACTGCAAAATTTCCAGGAAGATTAATGTTGTACATTTCACAATAGACTGTTTATTAATAGAAAATAAAAAATAAATAGTACACAATGCTGAGATACAGGGAGATGTATAGCAACCAAAATCAATGCATACAGATATGGGCTATGAGGCTGATCCAAGTCAGAACTGCCTTTTCAGTTGACTGAACAGTACCAATCCTCTAATCTAATACCAGTTTGGCAACAGCATTTGGAAGTGCAGAATAAACATGATACCCAGAAGGGACATTCATGTACGTTCACATACATATATTCACTTCATACATGAGTAGAGTGGGATATATTTTTTATTTTCATACTCCCTGGGTATCCTTCCACTGAGTTAGTTACCTTTTATTGTCTTCCTCACAGGAGGGGTTGGTGTTTCTCATAAGCTTCACCTCTACAACTCCTTTCTATATAGTAATTTGTTCACCTGCATGCAGTTGATTACTGGAGCCATGGTTGCTATTACTCCTGGACACACTGCAAAAAATGAACAAGGGAGAAAATAAATTCATTTTGGACAATATCTCCCCTGTGTTAACTAGAACCAGCTTAGGGGTCTCACCCTTTCTTTGGAAAGAAGCTCATCAATTTTGTATACACGATAGAGGAACTCCTCTTATCTTACCTCTTTATACTCTTATCTCTTACCTTTATTTTGTAGAAGCATATTTCTTCCYCTACCATGCAGTCTGCCTTCTTTTGACTTTTTACTTCACCAGTAGCTAACTGGTTGCAGGCCAGTTAGCTTTTTAAATTACTAAAAGTATAATAAATGAACTGGCATATCTCTTCCTTGTATTCTGATAAAAAAGAATGGAAGACCATAAATGCAGTTGTCATATATGTTTATTGCTTCTGTTTTCTTGCTAACTGCAGCCAGAAGTATTTAAATCTGAACTGTTTGCCTAGCAAAGACCCATGAGCTTATCAGACCTGATCATTAAGTGTGGAGGCAGATATAGGTTGGTATTGTGTGTGCATTTGTGAATGTGTGCCATACAGTGTCATGGATCAGTCTGTAAACTGACATTTATGTCATTCTTCTCATTGGATAGAAGTTTTGTGGGCTATTCCTCTTGAGCTAAATGAGGGAGAAATGTTAGCTTGAGCAAAGGCTTTTAAAAAGTGGATTAATATTTTGTGCCATATGGCACAATTAGGTGATTCACTAAMTAAGGGTGTGTATCTTCAAACATTAGATGTTCTCATCAGTACCTGAATATTAAAATGRCAGTGTAGCTGACGTGTTTATGCTTTCAGGTTTGTGGACTAGATAGGAGGGTCTAAAGCTATTTTAATTTGACACCACCCTCATTCATGTCACCTCTTAATAAACACAACTGGCAAATACTTAATTTAAAGCAGTTAAAGGGAATAATGTGAAGGGAATAATAAAACAGCATGTTACACAAGTAAGGCCCAGTTTCTGGATGGATATTTCAAAAAACAGAAGTCACTAACTTAGGTTGAAGACAAATACTCTCAACTTGCCATCTTTTGGCAGATAAGGCTCATCAGAATGTGCTCTATAGGGAAGATGCACAAAGGCATCAGGTAGACACTGCTATTCCCCACAGGCAATTATTTCCTTAAAATCTCATTTGGCCCCACCATGGAACCGTGTCAGGTTCTGATAGGTTTCCCCAAGCTGCATAAAATTATTTTCCTCTGTCATTATAGTGGGTAAGCCCAGTGGGTGAGATCTTTAGGAGATTTGAAATGTAAGAATGAAAAGTTTAAGGCTGATAGAGCAAATGACTCTTTGGACGTTTAGGTACTGACAATAGTAGCCTACCACTTGGTAYCCTTGAAAGCAGAACTATTACATGAATGAACTATTACACTGATGTTTACAATGGATAAATAAAGCTTCTTACCATATGTGAAAATAGTTTGACTATTACAGGGTTCTGCCAGAAAGGTCATTGTGAAAGATAAATTGTTCTTAAATTTTGCATGTATGTCTAGCTGTATGGCAATAATATTYTCCATTTATGTACCATAAATGATTCTCACTCAGTATTTTCTTAAAAGACAGCAACAACAGCTCCCCTTTGGGAGAATTTTCTAAAACATGATCTTGAGGTATAAAATTGAGATGTGATTTGTATAGGTACATATGGGAAAGGCTTAGCATAGCATTCCAGAATTCCGAATTCTGGGGCTATGTCTAGAACAGACAGTCTACAGTTCTACTAATTTGGAAAACAAAATAAATTAAAAGATCACTATCGCTGTGGATTACATAATTGTTCTTCAAATAGGCAAGAAACATTAGGATTTCAGAAATGTAAATATTTTTTTTTCCCAAGGGAAAAATGATTAAATGATGCAAGATGCTCTTTCGTAATCTATTATTCATTGGAACATATTTGTAGTTCCTATTATGGTCCTCAGATATTGAGATTGAATCAACATTTATAGGAAATGTTTTGCATTTTTTGTTAAGGTCTAATTACTGGGCAGCATAGCAATAATGATACACATACTGTTTTGCAATACCTTCTGAATGGCCCACCCCAGGTTATTCTGGGTTCATGGTCATTTTTCATTATTGCAGTGGGGCAAAACGTTTAAACCCTTGTCGAAGAAAGCAAACAACTTAGGGGCATTTAAATGCTTAAATGGTTTCCATCACATGTTTAAACTGCTCAAAGATATTTCACTAATTCAGAGACCTGTGGTCTACTAATGAAAGTACTCAAAATTACTTTTGAGCAATATTGCTCTGTCAAAGCACTGCTCATTAATGAGGTGAAAGAAGGCCTTTTGCTACAAAACTGGGAGAATGATGTGGTCATTGCTTGTTATTTCTAAGGTAGCCAGCCTGTTATGCTCTTTGAGTGTTCTGATATTGGGTAACTCTAGCAAAAGGATTGTCACCTCTAATTCTTCATCCAGCTGACCAGCAACTTACACTGAAAGTCAGATAAGATTTATTTCAAAAAAGGACTCAAATTGGCACAATATATTTTTTCCTTTTTGTGAGTCATCTGGATTCTAAAATATTTAAATCATGTTTCTAAAATGGTGATGGAACTTACGTTTTCAATGTAGCTAAAATCTAGGGGGGGGGGAAATGTCCTCTGTAGATGTGACAAGTTATCCCATCTTTGGGATGTTTTTCTTTGATTTCCTGCAGAACTGACATTTAGGCGATTTCCATTATGCATACGAGTGTGTTTGTAGGCATTACTTGTATGTTTCTGAATCTGGTTAGGTACTGTTTCTGAGTCTCCAAAAACACAGACAAATTCAATTTAAATTGACAGACAGGAAGTGTCATGATTTCATGTAAGAAACTGACAAAGAAGTGGAGAAAAAGACAAGGAACCCTATAAGTTTAATGAAAAAGATTATATATGGATATATATAAAGGTCCTCAATTCATCCAGATACCAGTAGTATCATGCAGAAATACAGAATGCATGAACAGCGCAATTTTAGCAGGATTGAAGCAAACCAGATCTTTCTGTAAAAGTCCTAATCCACAGTCAATGGAAAAGACAAGCTTCTCCCAGGAGCAATTCAGATTGGAGGAATTTAAGTTGCTGTGGAGGTTAAGTCTTTCTTTGTACACTGGCTAAAGATGGAGTCAGGGGCAACTGAACTCCTAAGTGTTCAGGTTCAAATGCATCTAGAATTCATTTCATAGTTCATTAGAACGAATTCATAGTCACTATTTGAACTCTCAGAAGATTATCTTCTTTCAAAAAAAAAAATCCAACATTATTTTGATTGTCTAATAGAAATATTGTGGTAGTTTAGAAAGTAATTTTGTTTATTACAGTAAGTTGACACTAGTAAATTGGCAAAGGTCAAAGCAAAGAGATCAAGATTGCATGTGCTAAACATCCTTTCAAAAATCTAGAAGAAAAAACAAAATTAGGTCCTATTAGATTATCTCCAACTGCTTATAGAAATCATCTTGAATGCTACTACTGAAGTGAATGTTTTCATCATTATCTGCTACATGGTAAACTGGCCTCCGTTCAAAATGGGAAATTTCTCTGTTCTCCCCAAATACAGAGGAATTATTTGGTTTCTGTTGCCCAATGGACTGGAAGGTATTTCAGAGTCAGTGAAGAGCTGAATAAAGGATCCTTTAAAAATATTCTGCCTCTGCCAGACTTTGGACTTTACAGGAGTAAAATGGAAAAACAGATTGACTTTCTTTGCTTCCACAAATCCATCAAACCGTCAACCTATCAGACTACCACATTTCGTTTCCTTCAGCCCCAAATGGAAATTCAGGTAGGTGGTTTCTTTATTACAGGAGTATCTACAGATGTCATTGGTGCATTAGAAAAGGTTGCCTTTGACTTTCTGATTTAGTTTCACCATCCATCTTCCTGTTCCATAGAATTACACTGAAGAAGGATGTTTGTGGATGGCTGGTGAAATGAATTTAAGGATATATTGCAAACTGAAATACTGTCATGAACGTATTAAGTTTTGCACTCATGATGCAGAAGGCAGTCTAAGCACCTGCTTAAGACATTTAAGGATGTTGTTAAACTATTGCATATAAGTCCAAGGACAGATTTTTGCATTTTATTTGCTCCGTGGTGGTACATGGTTCTATTTTTTAAATGCTGAGTACAGAATTTTCTCTATTGCAGAGACAACCCCCACCATTTCAAGTACATTAGGGTTATGCACTTTACTGTTGTCCATCTCTGTCACTGCCCACCCCACCCCAGATCAAGGCAGTGACACATTGTTAGTCATCTGCTAAGAAAGTTCGAATAGCTCAGAAAAAATGCCACTTTTTCTCTAAATAAGATTGGAATTAAACTGAAAATTAAGGTGAAGGAATATACCTCTGTGTTTTGTTGTTTGTTTGTTTGTTTGTTTTCCCCTCTCCTCTTATGAACAGAGTTCTGCTTGTAGAAGTTTAATCCTACATATTCAGATGTGTCTTTCCAAGGAAAATGCAAATATGAAAGAAAAAARAAAGATTATTTCTAGAATGCTCACCTGAGCTCTTCAGAAACCTTGATCGCCTTTGCACATGTATATGATCTTCCCCGGCAAAGTTATGGAATTGCTAATATCACCTACAAGCTTATCATGTATGTTGCACGAAAAGTGATGAAATAGGCTGGACCAAGACCAGGTCACTAGCACATAAGGGGTGATAATCAGCTGTCAAAAAAGAAAAAGGATTTTCTCTCAGATCCTTTTACTTAACTTCTTTTTTTTTTTCTTTTAATTTTTATTTCATTCCATCACATGAAATGTTCACTGCTTACTTGGGCCCTTAGCAAACTTTAGATAGCTTTCAGTAACTTGTATCCATATGGCAACACACAGCTATACCGCTTGTATCTAAAGAATCTAGCCTATAACTCACATCTGCTAGCTAGAAGATGCAAAAGATACAAATGTAAAAGCACTCTCTAAATTACTGAGACATATTTTTTTCCCCCTGTTTCTCAGTAAGTAACGTCAAATGTAACTCTTGCAGACAAGAGCAATTTGGTGTAAGCAATAACACAGGAAGTCAGCTTGCCCATCACCTCTAAATTAAATCTTTATTGGTGAGTTTAAGGAAATCAAAATGAGACAGGAAAGATTAAATCAATTGGAGACAGTCTAAACAGTTATAACCTGTATAGTAAGTGACATGTAAAAAACATGTAAATATGCCAGTTTGTATTTTTCAGTAGTTTCGCTTAGGATTGTTTGGGTTCATTTACAACTCCATCTATGAGAACTTCCTCGCTACGGCTAATGCATTAGTTTTCATTTCATACTTGAAATTTTGCTTGTTTATAGCAATTGATGCTAACAGAAGCAGGGTCATTTTTCTTGTTMTTTTTCTACAGAATAAAATGAGGGATGAGTTCTGGGAAAAGCAATGCAAGTTTTGATCTCAGAATAGCCATAAAGGGATAGCAGTGTGGATTAGCATGTATATCAGTATGATAATTTGTCACAATGCTTCTGAATCAGTCTTTCATTTAGTGGGGATTATATATCTGGTTAGGAAACATGAACTCCTAACCCTTTATCTTCTGATAAGAGATTCTACGGTAATGGAGTCACWCTGATTGCACTATGAATTAGCATCAGTGTGTCATGTTAGTGAATTCTTTAGTTTGAATAATAGCCTTCACTTGTCAACAAATTGCTGAATCCAGCTAGCAGTTTTTTAATGAACTGCTTCTTTATGCTGGGGTGTTATACATGTCCATTTCTACAGGAGCAATTCAGAAACTCCTGAAAGCCATCTTAAAAAAGATTTAGCTCATTCTTTCCTTCTGCAAGGTACAACTATACAGTGTTTATGGGTCTGTCTCCACCACCTGAGTTCACCAATGTTTTTACTCTTTGGCACAAATAGGCGAAATTTGATTTTACTAACCAGCATTTTCATTTAAAACATTAAAGTGGCCAAATTAACAAAATGTAGTTCAACTGAGTAGTCAAATGTTGACAAAAATTCAATAGTTAAGTGTCCTGGGATGTTGRCTATAATGTTTTGTGTCATTAGGTCTCAAAATATTAAAAAAAAAATAATGCTGAGATCTAATGGCACAAAAACTGTACATAATTACAAAACAATTCTTAAGTCTAATTCTTAAACTGTAGTAATTGATCCTACAGTGAGATTTATCCCATAATCATGGAAGGCACTGGCATTTACAACCAGAATAAATTAAAGTAAATGAAGAGGAAAATTGTATTCTGTGTAACATTTAGTTCATTATAGGCTTAAACAACTATGCCAATCCATGTTCATCAATATAAGTTATGATGCTCACAGACATAATTAAATAAAAATGTTATCACCAAGAAACAGTTCATGTTACACAAGCATAGAAATTGTTACATTGTAAAAGTTTTGTGKTTTTTTATGGTTTTATTGGCAGTGCTCAAGAATATTAGTAGTAGACAATAGTATAAAATTTTTCGTGTATGTGTTTTGTTGGGTTTTTTTTCACTAGCGGTCATAATATATAAAATTATAGCCCTTTCTGCACTCTGTTGTGCTGGATCTTGCTCCCTACTGTGTTGATGCTTGATTCCATACCTCATTAAGTGCCTGTGTGGCTCTTTATTTGTTCAGTTAAGGTCTCACTGGAGTGCATTAAACCACATTAGACATCACTGACATTCCTGAGGGAATTGCAGCATAAGATGTACAAAAGCCCAAAAGGGAATTCTGGAATTTTGCATGGTACATACGTGCAAGGAAGCCCATAAGGTGTGGGGCAAATTGTGCATCAGGTTGTCTATATATCAGGTTGTTGTATACTTTCCCAGGGTCCTGAAACAAGAAAACTATGCAGGCTTAAAAAATTTTTCTGGGATATTATTAAATGTTCCATTGAATTTTTCATTGACTGCAATTTTCAGATACAAAGATGGAACTTTAAATAGCTTTTCAAAGTTTGCATATACTGTCAAGTGGAATGAGGCTCAAATAAAATAAACAAACAACTTAAATATTTTCCTGTAAATAAGAAATGGGTTCAGATTCTTTTCTAGCAGTCCTTGTAGTATTGACTATATGAGGCATATTCTGAGGTTCTGGTAAGATATAGAAAAAAAGTCTTTAGTTTGGTGATGTCGACATCTTTCTGTGGAGGAGAACAACAGAGAACAACAATTTATATTAACACCATTTGCAAAAGAAAGGAATAGTGAATGACAATAATCAACTATCTACCTACCTGAATCTTAAAATATTGTCCAGTCAGGTTGTTCGAACATGCTTGCGGAAGAGACGAGCTCGAAAGCTCCTCGGGTAGAGACAAGAATTGAAGTACAGTTTTATTCATCCTTGACAAATACCCCTAGACGCTTTGCTTCTGAGTAAAAGGAAAATTACTCATTTGCCTCTCTGGTGACACTAATGATTTCTTTCATTTGTTTCTTTTACAAGTACCTAGTATGGTATTTTTGTTTCAGATTAAAATGACTTGTTGTGTGTTGAAGTCAGTAGTCATTCTTGTACAATTATTTACTTCGAAAAAATAAAAAGCACAGCAAAATGAAATTTTGGTTAATTTTAAACATAGCTTCCTCCTCCAGTTTTCCTTTTTTTTTTTTTTTTTTTTGTTTGGTGAATTACACCAAATTCAACAGTTATTCCTCAACTACTAGAGATACCATGAATGATATCTAATGATTGGCTTTACAGGGAATAGAAGAATTCATAGCTGTGCAGTATAGCGCGAAACATTTTATCAGTTTGTTAGTGCTGATGATAAATAACAAAACCTCTTGTGACACAGGCAGGTTCTCCTATAGAAAAGACAAAGAAAGCACTGTATAACACCAAAGAGTCATGTTGCATGTTTCAAAGACAAACTATTTCAGAACTGCATGAGGGAATTGCACCCATGTGAGTTCAGTCTCAATCAGTCTGCAGAAGATGACAAAGATTTTCTGAGGTAAAGATTTTATACATTTCCTTTCAAATTTCTGTAGGATCTGACTCCCAGTTCTAATTTAATCTCTCTTTAGGTATAATTAGCTTATAGGGTCAGCTACAATAATATAGTTTTTGATTGATATTTTGCTACTTACACAGCTCTTAAAAGCAATCATTCTAATAGAGAGATATATTGAGGAGTAGTAGTAATAATAAAAATTAAAGAGGACACCAAATCTAATAGCACTAATAAGAAAAAAGTTAGACAAGTAAATTAATGATTAAATCATGGCTTAACTCCCTTTTCTTCACTCAGCTTAAAAATGCATAATTATTTCTTTTTCTGTATGAGTACTTTAACAGTGTTTTTGTGTAAAAGTACTTTGTATACAGATACAAATGCGAAAGCATGCTGTAGCCAGTACCCATCATCCTGACTTTGCTGTTTTGATCATTAAAATGTAATGGTTTAAAAATTAGGTAATTTCAGGAATTTATTCTAAGTAAATACAGATTTACTCTTAAAAGTACAAACAGAAAGAAACGAACCTCAAAATACAACCTCATTCCACTTTTTTTGTGGCACAAAAATGAGGGATGCTCAATAAAACTGAAAGTTAGTAATTTTTAAAAATCATAATTAATGTGAGGAACACACTGCAACAAGACTTTGGCACTAAAATGAATAATGACAAGTTGTGGTTTAAGCCCAGCTGGCAACTAAGCMCCACMCAGCCGCTCGCTCACTCTCCCCCAGGTGGGATGGGGGAGAGAATCGGAAGGGTAAAAGTGAGAAAACTCGTGGGTTGAGATAAAAACAGTTTAATCGGGAAAGCAAAAGCCGCGCACGCAAGCAAAGCAAAACAAGGAATTCCTTCACTACTTCCCATGGGCAGGCAGGTGTTGAGCCATCTCCAGGAAAGCAGGGCTCCATCACGCGTAACGGTTACTTGGGAAGACAAGCGCCATCACTCCGAACGTCCCCTACTTCCTTCTTCTTCCCCCAGCCTTATATGCTGAGCATGACATCATATGGTATGGAATACCCCATTGGCCAGCTGGCCTAGCTGTCCCGGCTATGCTCCCTCCCAGCTTCTTGTGCACCTCACAGAGCATGTGAGCTGAAAAGTCCTTGGGACGTAGACTACTTAGCAACAACTAAAAACATTAGTGTGTTATCAACATTCTTCTTATACTAAATCCAAAACATAGCACTATGCCAACTACTAGAAAGAAAATTAATTCTATCCCAGCTAAAACCAGGACATGACAACATGTGCATTTGTATTGGGATAAAAATATATGGAGAAATCTTCATACTTCAGGATACAAAACAACTAGGAATTTTGAATAAACTTCCCCTTTTGGCAGATCAATAAAAGTAATGAAACTCACATAACTATCCCCTGAAGTCAGCAAAACTGACRCTTATCTACACCAGCTGCAACATAGTGACATTGTTGAAACACAAAAAAAAGAAGATTTTATTGAATGCAACAACTGGAGAAGAATCATACTACTATGAGAAAGTAATTGACAAAATGAAACCATGCATGATAAGAGAGTTAATGGATGCCAAGTTCAGAGATGGACAAAATAAATGTGGGCCCTGGGGGAATCTGTGTACACTGGATACTCACATCAAAGAAATTAATAGAAATACACATAGAAAAAGAGGTCCAGTTCACCATCAGTTTCATTGATTTTCTCAAGACGTATTTGCTCAGGCATACAATGTGGTCCACACTTATCATCAGCCTGCTGAATGAACACCAGGCAGTATCCATCTGTGAGGAGATAATCTATCACAGTGTTCAGGAGACACATACCAAACTTTAGTTGGTGCTGGAAGGTAGAATTTCCAGATTGCACTGAGTTTCTCTCTTAAACTTTTGTTTAGGCATTTTGGATCTTGTCCCATGAATTTACTGAAAATACAAAAATAGACCACATGGCTGGTTTATATTAGTAATGGTGGATAAAGTTCTTAGGTTTGTGGGGTTTTTTTTCCTATTTGTTTTTATCAAAGTTTAACGACCAAATCATTTCAGGATAAGTAACACTGATATTGCCTTATTCCTTAGTTATGACAGAGGATGAAGGTAAGACTGAACTTTATTTCTCTGTCCCATTCATTTGATATGGGTTTCAGATTAATATAGTTTTGTCACCTTTTTACTCAGTGGCAACTGGTTGAGCACTAAGATATCGGTCAATATGATAGCATGATTTTTAAACTAACCTGCATAAGACAAGTAAATATGTTTTTTTAAGCAATGGTGATTGCTTACCTCTTTTGTATCTGATTTCCTAATCAAGGGATCACTGGAGAAATAAATAGATTGGAAACAATATTTATTCTTTTTCCACAAAATATGTAGCATAGCCTAGAGAATTTAAGATAACTCATGAATAGTCTTTCATCTATCCAGTGATTTTAAACATCTCAAAAATACATGTTTTCTGGTATTCACTTCATTTGCTCTGTTGCTATAGGTTCGAACAGAATAATTAAAACCCAGAGGATATAACTGAACTTTGGCTAACTGCAGTCTGTTACATTACATTACACTGTTAGAATTGAAAAAGGTAACTTTTTACATTCATGAGTCTCATTTCATTGTTATTAGAACTGAAGGAAAACTACTGCAACAATAATTAATCAAGGATGGTTTTAATTCAAAATATTGAGCAATGCTAAACTTGTAAAATTCAGAGGAGCAGCRAGAAAATTACCTCACTGAGAGATACAGAACTTTCTAATCTGTATAGTATAAGACCTAGATGTCAAAGAGATGAGAACCATAAAAGTTCTTCATTCAGAACTGTAGCTCATGCATGAAAAATACCCTAGAACAACCCCACCAAAAATAGCAGTTTGGATCTCTATACCTAAACAGTGAGCATGAGCCAATTTTTTGATAAGTTATGACTACTTATTTAAAAAAAATCTCCCAAAACCCAAAAGAAGGATAGTAGTTTAAACTCCATAGAAGAAAAAAAAAGTTTCCTTGAACAGTTTAAGATGTTGTAGTTGTACATTCTCAAAGCCAAATTAGACATGACTACTAAACATAAGGAACACCAGCTGAAGAGTTTTCTTTACTGGAACTTATCCGAAGTTTTTTAAAGTTCATGACTGAGAAGCAGATAAATATATGTTAATTATATAAAGCACTAATAACACAAAATCTAGCCATTCAGACAAGTCTGCCTTTGAATTATAAAGGCTCCACCTGTTAATTGCAGCCAGGAAAAGACCTGCATGCCATAGATTTATTGTGAGGGTCACATCCAGAGGGCATCTCATGGTAACAGGGTCTTCCTTCTCATGAGTCCTCAGCCAGTGATCCAGTGCATTTTAATCTGACAGCTTGGAGTCATGTGTTGGGGTTGTTCTAAAAATAACAGAAGCAATAAGTCTTGCTTGCATTCATTACCAGGATTACAGTTTTATATTAAAAAAAAAAAAAAAAATTGTATACTAAATAAGCATTCTATAGAAAGCTATTACAAAATCAGTAGTTGGCGACAAAAATACAATATTGAACTTTATGTTGTAATTGGAAAGAGATCAAACTTATCAAAGAACATAAACATCTTAAATAATGTTTAGTCTGTTCTTCTGTGCAAGCTTGCAATCTAAGTGCACTTTTTTTTACATTTTCATTTTAATATTGTGAAGTATTTATAACCTATTTGGAAAAAAAAATGTATTCATAATATGAATTGCACAATCTCTTTTTACTGAAAAATGAGATCATTTTCCAGAAACCTCTAAAAAACAATGTAAATCTAAAACTAAACAGGCTAAAACTTTGATTCAGTTCAAGATTTTTATGTCATATGTTAATTACAGTAATTAGCATATGAAATAAATTTTTATTAAAACAATAATAATAGTAAAATATTGCTAATATTTTGACTGAATATCATTTTCATTATGCAAAGGATGGATTTGGGTAACATTTGGTCTACTGAACTATTTTTTTTAAGTTTCATTTAGGTGTCCCTCCAAACACCACCCTGAATAATTTCAAACATTGAAATACCACATATTTTGGTGGATATAATAATTTTCTTTGTGTTTATGATTTTTGTTGAAATAAAATTTTGTGACCATGAACACATATTTTTCTAAAAAAACCCTCTCAATTTATTAAAAATCAAACTTAACATACTGATTTCCTATTAGTATAGCAGTGCTTTAAATATACATACTTTGTAATTACACCTGCCAAAATATTCTCAAAGTGTACTAACAACAATAAAAATAAAGTTTGGGAACTGAGAGAAAATAAGAATTCTATAAAAAGTTCAGAGCAATTATTTTCATCATGGCTCCACTGTCACTTCACAGCTTTCAATGTTGCAACCTTACTAAGATCCTCAAGAAAACAAAATCATTTGTTAATGAAACTAAAACTGTGCTTTATGCACATATACTAAAAGGTTACTGTGATCATCTAATCTAATCTCTTGCATAAAAAGGGCTAAAAGATTTCAGCCTATTAAGACCAAAATTTCTATTTGAAACTTTTTTTAAATTTAATTTAAATTCTCCAGTATAGGTGGTCATCAGATATTGATTTAATTCTTTTTAAGAAACTGTCATATAATAGACTGAGAGAACCCAGCACCCTTGTTTCCCCATTCTTATGATGTCACTTCTTATGATGCATTTTATTCTGACAATGATTGCTCAAATCCCTTCAAAAATATTAATTCAAAAGGATTCCAGTGGAACTAGTGTAGTAAAAGCAATACATTATTTTAATATGATGGTATTAAGACTACAATTCTTCAAGGTTCATGTAGATTTATTTAATGCTGAATTTCTATGGCTTGGTTGTAACAATGATAATGTCTGGATTTCCTCAGCTCGTTTTGTACCACTGACTTTAAAACTCCCAAAGTAGATTAGATACCATTTAAACTAATACAATATKCTTCCTTTAAATTTCAGCATACTAAACTAATGAGAAAAATCTATTTGGAAGTGTAAGGCAAGATGTCACTCAGCCATGGAGACTGCCATTCCCACCTTGTTCGTGGCTATCCCTCTGTAATTTGCTGTCTTGAACTGAGACAATGTTAGATTTCAGGTTAAAGGTAAATTTTATGTTCATGGCAATGATAAACCAAGGGGTGGGGAGTCCCATTATTAGCTTACCACTAGGCTCCTTGTTATTCTACCCTTTCACCTGTAGCCTATCTTTGATTATTGTCTTTTCTTGTCCTCTGTCTTTAAAACTGCTACGCCCCTCACAAGAGAATCTCTTTTCTGTATCTCAGCCTCTTACCTAGACACTCAACATTTCTTCATTGATCAGATTGCTTTCATTTTCACTCCTAATTTCAACACTCACAAAATACTTGGGGAGGGGAGAAGGATTACCACCAAGGAAATTGTACAACTCAGTAAAGCACAGAGACACCTCAGTAAGAGCAGAGATYAGCTTCAGGATCCAGGGAGAATATGCAGCATGGACATGGGACCAAGCTCATCGGTCCAGATAAGAAGCAAAGTGTATAAGCTTATCAAGCACTGCTGTTGTAGAAACCCAAACTACCTTGACCAACAATAGCTGAGATACCTCTATAAGGCGCTGGAGTTCCCAGATATCATGGAGAGGTTAGCTTCTTGTTCAGCTCTGTCCCCTAAACTCTCTTCTGTTTCCTTTGTGTTTTTTCAAAACTGTTATCTCTTACAGCTGGCTTCTTTCTAACAGTGGTAGTCTTCTGCTTCAACCCATGAATTTCTTCCTGTTTCTGCCATATACATTCATACAAACAGAACATCATGATGCACACAGCCCTGAGACTGCCTGAAAAACCTACAAGCTCTTTAAATTTCTCCTCAGGACTTAAATCCTGTCCTTCCTACAGGAAACAAATTTCTTAAGTATTCTACATAATTAATTTACTTAATTAGYTGACAATATCTTTTTTCTTTTTTTCTTTTTCAGAGAGTAAGGAGTACAGGTAATGACAGTTGATTTTAAAGAACAGAAACTAGAGATCTGTGGAACAAGGCTGGAGTGATTATATTTCAGAACATCCAGGCAGTGAATTATTTGAAGAGCAGTTATGTTGGTCTTACTGAGAGCAGAAAATGTTTCTCGAAGGCTCTAGGAGGACTTTGTTGCTTCATTACATTTACAGCTGTGAAAAATGGGGCAATTTCAGTAGATATTGTTTTCTATTTCTTTATTTTCTCTCTCAATATTTCTTGGCTTGCTCACATTTTCCTTTCCAGTTCAAAGAAACCCCAAAAGGCTTTTGATATCCAACTACATTTGAAATCAAATGCCATGAATGAATCAAATGCATGAAACCATGCAGCTGAATCAGCTGAAATGTGGAAGAAGTTATTCCGAGACGCAGTGTAGACATTGTAGATCATAAGAGCAAAGTCATTGAAGGACATGCTGACCCTACTGTACGTGGCCTAATCTGTACTATAGCTCCATGATCAGGTGAACTTTACCTGTTTCAGGGTTCCACCATGGAAAATCAAAACATTTCTAATTAGAGAAATAACCTGTTTCTCTGGTGTCTACATATCAGCTGGCTCACACAAGTGTAGTGTGTGTGTAACCTTATTAAAAATAGGATCTGCAGTAGCTTCTTTTTAAAGATAAATAAATCTGCTGCTTAAAGTCTTTCAATATAGAAGAAGACAAGAAGTTCTCATTTGAAGGCTTATGGCTAATTGCTTACAGTTTCTTAAAACTGTGTCTCTGGAGTAGGTCAACCAAGCATCTAAAATCTGTGAAAAGAACTTTCTGGTTTTGGATTGCAATGTCAAATAATATGGTTTAATCAATTTAAATGAGCCTCTTAGGAACAAATTGCAACCAGGTTGACATCTTGTAAGCTGAGTTCCATTCCAGTGGGAATTAAATTCACTGAGTCATAAACTCTTGAAAAACAAAGATTGTAATAGAACTGTGCTAGTAGGCATAGCTATAATTACTCGTTAAATAATGACAATGACAAAGTAAAATAACAGGTTTAACACACTTCTCCAGCGAAAAGGGAAACACAGCTTCTCTGTGCCTAGTGGTGATGAACAAATTAAACATTGAAAAAGGACTGAATGTCATTTTTTTTTCCAGAACCTAGATGTGGCAGCATTTTGTTGGTTACTCTGTACTTCCTCCCTGCTGCCAGTAACGTTGGGTAGCTCACCATTGGACAAAAAGATAATATTAACATTATCCAGAGCATAAAAGCTCTTGTCATTTTTAAAGATTTGTGTTTCACAGTTCCCGGTTCCTTTTCTTGCTATTATATATATTACATTTGTTCTTCATTGAGATGACCAACATGAGGGATCCCACTGCAGTGCTAGTTAATATTTGATGACCTCCTGTTGTTTCTCTTAGTTTTTCAATACAGATGTGGAAAAGCAACAATACCAATGCCAGAAAAGACATCAGATAAAGACATAACTACTTAATCTTTTATGGAAAAGCTACTTTATTTATTACAGACAAAACAGTCTTCACAGAATCACAGAATGTCTGAGGTTGGAAGGGACCTCTGGAGGTCATCTGGTCCAACATCCCTGCTCAATCAGGGCCACCTACAACCAGTTGCTCAAGACTATGTCCAGACAGCTTTTGAATAGCTCCAAAGACGGAGACTCCACAACCTCCATGGGCAACCTGTTCAGTGCTCACCCTCCCTCACAGTAAAAAAGTTTCCTGATCTTCAGATGGATCCTCCAATGTTTCAGTGTGTGCCCATTGCCCCTTATCCTGTCACTACACTCCACTGAGAAGAACCTGGCTCCATCCTTTTTTCACCTTCCCTTCAGATATTTGTACACATTGCTGAGATCACCCCTGAGCCTTCTCTTCTCCAGGCTGAACAGTCCCAGCTCACTCAGCTTTTCCTCATACGAGAGATGTTCCAGTCCCTTAATCATCTTAARGGCCCTTAGTTGAACTGTCTCTCCAGTAGCTCCACATGTCTCTTGTACCAGGGAACTCAGAACAGGACACAGTACTCCACGTGTGGCGACACCAGTGCTGAGTAAAGGGGAAGCATCACCTCCCTTGACCTGCTGGCAACATTCCTCTTAATGCAGCCCAGGATACCATTCACCTTCTTTGCCACAAGGRCACATTGATTGGCTCATGTTCACCAGGACCCTTTGGTCCTTTTGGGGCTGGATGGGATCCACCCGAGAGTACTGAGGGAGCTGGAGGAGGAGCTTGCCAAGCCACTCTCCATCATTTATCAGCAGTCCTGGTTAACAGGGGAGGTCCCGGATGACTGGAGGCTTGCCAATGTGATGCCCATCTACAAGAAAGGCCAGAAGGAGGATCTGGTGAACTACAGGCCTGTCAGCCTGACCTCGGTACCACAGAAGATTATGGAGCAGCTCATCTTGAGGGCGCTCACAAGGCAGGTGCAGGACAACCAGGGGATCGGGCCCAACCAGCCCAGGTTCATGAAGGGCAGGTCCTGCTTGACCAACCTGATCTCCTTCTATGACCAGGTGACCCGCCCAGTGGATGAGAGGAAGGCTGTGGATGTGGTCTACCTGGACTTTAGTAAAGCCTTTGACACTGTCTCTCACAGCATTATCCTAGAAAAGCTGGCGGCTCATGGATTAGACGGGTGTACTCTTCACCCGGTGAAAAACTGGCTGGACATCCGAGCCCCAAGAGTTGTGGTGAATGGAGTTAAAACCAGTTGGCAGCCGATCACGAGCGGTGTTCCCCAGGGCTCAGTTTTGGGGCCCGTCTTGTTTAATATCTTCCATCAATGATCTGGACAAGGGGATCGAGTGCTCCCTCAGTAAGTTTGCAGATGACACCAAGCTGGGCAGGAGTGTTGATCTGCCTGAGGGTAGGAAGGCTCTGCAGAGGGATCTGGACAGGCTGGATCGACGGGCCGAGGCCAATTGTATGACGTTCAACAAGGCCAAGTGCCAGGTCCTGCACTTGGGTCACAACAACCCCATGCAACGCTACAGGCTTGGGGAAGAGTGGCTGGAAAGCTGCCCGGTGGAAAAGGACCTGGGGGTGCTGGTTGACAGCCGGCTGAACATGAGCCAGCAGTGTGCCCAGGTGGCTAAAAAGGCCAACAGCATCCTGGCTTGTATAAGGAATAGTGTGGCCAGCAGGAGAAGGGAGGTGGTCGTGCCCCTGTACTCGGCACTGGTGAGGCYRCACCTCRAATACTGTGTTCAGTTTTGGGCCCCTCACTACAAGAAGGACATTGAGGTGCTGGAGCGTGTCCAGAAAAGGGCAACGGAGCTGGTGAAGGGTCTGGAGAACAATTCTTATTGTGAGCGGCTGAGGGAGCTGGGGTTGTTTAGCCTGGAGAAAAGGAGGCTGAGGGGAGACCTTATCGCTCTCTACAACTACCTGAAAGGAGGCTGTAGAGAGGCGGGTGTCAGTCTCTTCTCCCAAGTAGCAAGCAATAGGACGAGAGGAAATGGCCTCAAGTTGGACCAGGGAAATAGATGGGACATTAGGAAAAATATCTTCACCAAAATGGTTGTGAAGCATTGGAACAGGCTGCCCAGGGAAGTGGTGGAGTCACCATCACTGGAGGCGTTCAAAAAACTTGTAGATRTGGCACTTCGGGACATGATGGTGTTGGATCGACGGTTGGACCTGATGATCTTAGAGGTCTTTTCCAACCTTAATGATTCTAAGTTTTAWGTTTTCTGCAAAGCTGAGTTCCCAGACAGTTGGCTTACAGCATATACTGGTGCATGGGTTGTTCTTCTGTATGTGCAGGATCTTGCACTTCCCCTTGTTGAACTTCATGACGTTCCTGTCAACCCATTTCTCCAGCCTGTGAAGGTCCCTCTGTATGACAGCATAACACTCTGCTCTATCAGCCACTCCTCCCTGTTTTGTGTGATCAGCAGACTTGCTGTGGGTACATTCTGCCCCATCATCCAGATCATTAATGAAAGCATTAAACAGGATTGGACCCAGTATGGAGCCTTGAGGTACACCACTAGTTACTGGCCTCCAACTAGACTTCATGCCACTGACCACCACCTTCTGAGCATGGCTGTTCAATCAGTTTTCAATCCACCTCGCTGTCTGCTTATCYAGCCCATACTTCCTCAGCTCCTCTATGAGAATCTTAAGGGAAACAATGTTGAAAACCTTACTGAAGGCTCTTTTAAATGTTAAATAGATTCTTTGGAGAAGAATCTCTGGCACCAGAACCTTTTTTAACTTTAACTTTGGTCTAGTAATTTTACATTAGGTGAGAAATCCTATTTGACAAATGAGACTTACATTTTTGGTTACGTTCTAAAAATAACAAATATTGTATAAAAATAGCTTTTAATAGAGAAAGTGATTAGTCATGCGAGGATTGATTAATGTCTAACACAAATATGCAGATTTCAGTTCCCTACAAATATATTTTCTGAGAAGCTATCTCAATGGTGAACTTACCAAACTTACATGGGGAGTTACTAAATTATTTTAGCTCCTCTGATAATGGTCAATTTTAACAATATTTTGTGGGTCTTCAGTATGTTATCACAAAACGCGGGTAAAAATTTAAGGATTTGCAAGAGCAGAATCCTAGATGCTCTTAGCTTGTCTTTTAAGAAACAAAATAGGCAGAAGACCTTGATGCTAACTTCATCCAAATAAGATGCCAATGCTGGTACTGGGCTGCAAATGCTTTCCTTTGCAAGCCATAGAAGACACTAAAGAGAACAAGACTCACACAAAGGGACTTACAAATGCTAAAAAGAATGTCATGCATAGTGACTCAAAGTAAAACTATGGCAAAAGCATATGTAAAATTTTAATTTACAATACAAATACCACCTTGCATAAAACCAGCTGGAAAGAAGTAAAAGAGGTGCTAAAAGAAAGCAATGGTTCATACATTTGCCAAGTGATATGGTAGTAAAAGAAGGTAGTAAGATTTGGGGCTTTCTAAACACAGTCAACACACAGGGTAGTCAAATTAGGCATGCTTATTCTTTATAGTACCAGTGAACCTTCACTTTTTTATATCCTCCCGTTCATGATATATCACCATCAACAGGACACTGACAAACTGGGGAGATGGCAGAATTTATGTAGCAAAACAGCAGAACTGCTCACAGTCAAAGACTATAAAAAATTCCTTGTTTCAGTTTGCTAGTCTTACAGTTGTTTTTTCTTAATTAAAATACAGGACCAACTAGTACTTCATAGCCTTGTGAATACTTTATAAGATGATACCTTCAGACCTTTGACAGGCATTTGTCTGTTTTGGCTTCCTGCTTCTCTTAATGACATTATCCCAGGATGTACCAACAATTTACCTTTATTCTAAACAGCTTCACATTAACCCCTGATGCATTTACAACACAGAGTATTCTTATAATGCAGAATTTCACCACAACTGGCAATAACATCTCATACAACAGGAAGTAGACACTACTATAAATGGCCATACCATGAAGAAAACAAAACTGGCATTTATTTTCAGACTGTAGTTAAATCAGCTTGATCAAKGTTAGACAAATTTTTTATTTCCTAAATGAGCACTTATAAATGTTATGCTGTTGAATCATTTAAATTTTTTCTAACTATGATAAAAATTCCTTTACCTTCCACTGAACATAATAGTCTCTAGCAGCTGGTGACAGCTGATCTGTGCMTGAGTCATATTGGATATAAAGCACAATTCATGTTAAGAATGAATTATGCAATTAAGCACGCCGTGCTTCTTTAAGAGTGAGTTGAATGAGCTTCAAGGTGACTTTTCCAGTCAAAGTTAACTCTAAACACAGACAGCAGAAATGACAGACAGCCTTGGAAAGGAGGGTGTTTATTTGGGATGTTATGGTGAAAAAGTGAAACWTGACCTGAAGTTCAATTTTCAGTGAATTCAGTAGCCAGTTCCTGGTAATAATGCTGGTACAAAAAAGCCAGGAAGATTTGAGAAGCCCTGAAAAAAATGACAGTGCTGTAAGAAATAAGGTCCATAGCCATGGAGAGAGCAACTACATTTAAAAATACAGTTCTATTTTACTTTCACACTATTTGGCTTCAAAATATTGTTGTGTTACCAGAGTAGGTAACCTGGTAAATAATATTTGTGGATAATATAAATGCAATTATGTACAATTTGCATACAATATAGATACAATTTGTGTGCAATACATATACTAATATAGAAATCTACTATATTCACACAAAAAACCCAAAACAACAGAAGAAAGGGAAATCACAGTCGTCCTTTTGACTTTGCTATTGTAGAATAGGTTTTTCTCCAAGATGTGCAGGAAAGCTTGCAACATATAAGGGGATATAGATTGTTAAGACATTCAACAGGGAGAATGAAATGTTCGCCCAGGCTTACTCCATGCTTGCCAAGAACTTATTAAATTATTCTTCATAAATAACTAAAGAAAAAATATCTCTGTTCTTTCTCATTCACCATTGTTCACAAAGTAAGACAAATTTCTCAGCCTTAATGTTTTGCTAGCCTTGATCAAATAGTAGAAGGAAATGCCAGCTTTTGTATGCTCATTTTGACTCTGCTACATGTTATTTGCCATTAATGAGTGACAGGTGACCCTAATTAAATAGTCCTATCTTCTGTTCCCTGATTGTAGGACTGAAATGTTTAAGAGAAAAAAATAGTGAAATTTCTCAGTGAATAGAAAATAGGGGATATTTTATCTCTGAGACAAAAATCCTGGAAAATGGCTGTATATTCTGAACTCCATAAAATCACATATTTCACCCGTATGTAAGACTCATAACTAATGAAGGATAAAATCTGATATTCAAGAGGGAGGTGAAGCTGCCTTACCATTCTTAGATGTATTCACAAAACCTGAGATTGGTAGAGGAGGGTAATTTCTCCCACATTCCTTGCGAGGCATGACCAAGTAAACCAGGACTTTCCAGGCTGAGAAAAAGGCAACTGAACAACAGTATGATAAAAAGCAAGAAAGAAAGTGAACAGAAAGCTATTGTTCTTGCTCTCTGTCTAATAAAATGTCTAGAAGTGATCACATCAAAATGGCAGTTGACATTTAAAACAAGCAAAAGGAGATGCTTCTTCACTCATTTATTTATATTTTAGGACTCCTTGCTATAGGAGCAAATAATTTACATGGATGCAAAAAAACAACTAGASAAACAGGGAAAATAAAGATCACTGAGACTAATAAACACAAGCTCTGAACCAGGAAGTTCTTCAGATAGCAATGTSAGGGAGTAAAGTACCATAATGTCCTCCTTACTCTGACCCATCCCTTTTCCACAGGCATCCTGTAGTACTGCCTGCTTCTGGAGGTGGCATGCTGGAGATGGACATCTCTTGGTATGACCTGAAATAACTGTTCTTTTTAAGCTCCAGCAGAGTCCTGTCTTTCTTCAACACGATTCAACATTTCCCCTTTCATCTATTCTCCAAATGCTTGTATAATTCCATTTCTTCATTMATTTCAAATTGAGGAACTGATTTCAAAATTATAAATCCAAAAAGCCTATTTTTGTCCTGGTCTTCTTTATGTATTATCTTGTCTCTTTAATTACAGTGCATGATCTGTTGCAATTGGAGCTACATTAGGGACACCAAATGTTTCAAACTATTAAAGTGATGTGATACTGTGGGTTTTATGTCATTATTTCTCACAGCACTTTTATGTTGCAATATTTTTATTTTTAACATCTTAGAGCTGTCCTCAACATAAATTGAACCATGGGGACATTTTGCTAAATGAACAACATATTCACTATGACAATTCTAACAATATTTAATGTGAWTTTTTTTCCCCACAATTGAGAATGATTGATACATCCCCTGTAATCCCATTATTTCATTATGCGCAATGTCCACATAGATAAAATCCTGTCTGAGTTGCTTTGAGTTAGCTTAGCAAACTTCTTCCTTCCYACTTCTGTAGGCGTTGTGCTGAGAGGCACAAGCCCTCCAGCAATTCTTTTAAAGTTTGTGATTTTACAGAGAAATTTGGCTCATGCAAGACAGATTTCTTATATTCCTAGTGTCCAGAGAACACCACAAATGATTAAAGAGTTCAGTAATAACAAATAGAAAAAAACCCCTAAGTTTTATAATTACAGCACTGAACAAGTAAAGCAGGAGTATCTGAAAGATATTTTTACTCTCTACCTGATTCACTGTGCTTCTACGCAGAATCTTTCTCAGCCCCCTCATTTTGGTTTCTGGATTTACTTTTAAAGGAAAAAACCCATGCTAGTAGGGAGACTCTTGTTAAAAGAAATACAAAAACATAAAGACATATACAGTTGGAAAAATGATCATAGCAATCTGACAGCTTGGAACAGATAATTCGTTTGATGGATTTCACATTTATTCTGTTTGGGAATGGTTCTTGAACGTATCACATTTTTCTCAACTTTTTTTCATTATTTGAAATTACAGAACCAACATAGTGACTGAGCTATACTTGGGCTGCTGTTAATTCATGAACAATTTATTTTAAATATCTGACACTGGAGGTAGGCACATTTACTGACCTCCAACACCCCAAAATTTACCAGACTAATGTAGGTCTGCCTGTGCTCATCAATACTGTCATGATTTTTCACCAGACTGCTGTCCCTGAAAGATGTTCACTCAAGATGGCTCATAGCACACTGGAAACTTTGCATTTGTTATTATTATTGATTTATTTATGCAGACACCATGCTGATTCCCCAGGATGATAAGGCATTTATACCATCTCAGTCTTTGATGAATCTTCCAAAGTGTGGATGTCTGATCTCATAAAGCTCCTTGTGATCAGGCATCATACAGGCAACTGAACCTCAGAGCCAGAGTCAGGCATGTAAGCACAGTAACTCTTGGAGAGTACATTGGTAAGTGGAATCCATATGCATGAGTGTTTCAGAGGGATAGTTTAGCTCAAAGCTATAAGCAGATAATTTGTAGTAACAAGCATTTCAATGACCCAAGCTAATCCTCTGCTTACTTCCATACTCAGTCCAGATAGGCCTCCCCATATGCAGGTGGAATTTGAGTGGCAAATGAATGGCATTTATTTTGTATTCCCGGAACTCTTACCAAAGAGTTTTATGATTAAGCCTGGGGTTATAAGAGAAGGGGGTAAGAACAGGTTGCCTTTTCCAGATGTTTCAGCCAGTCAGTTCCTAGCAAAGGCTGGAAGAAACTACTGTTTATATTGGCATCAACAGCAAATGAGAGTTTCTGTTCAAGGGCAGAGAAGACGTGAACTTAGATGCAACTTGGATTCAAACCTCGAATTTGCCTTTTTTGCTTCATCTCTTTCTTTTCCTTTATTCAGTTAGACTGAAAGCCCTCTTGTACTCTGCATGCCTTCTTAGATGTCTAGATGACTGTGAGTCCTCTCAGCAAGTGAATTGTTAATATGAGATTAATATGGGGGAATGGTTGTTTTTTTCCCTTTTGACTTAACTAATCTGTTCACACACAGGAGAGAGTCCAGTATAACTGTGTTGTTTTCAGTTGATTTAACTTACCATTACTACAAAATAATTTTACATATTGAATTAATATTGGCTCAAATTCTGCTTCAGATTTGTAGATGTAGTTCTTAGTGGGTTTAGTAGGCGGTTTAGTTACMTGTCTTTGCACATAATTTTGCACTGAGTAATGAGTCATTACCACACATCATTAAATATAAATGGTGGAATAAAATAACTCTTACATTTCATGATTTTGTGTTCTAGGTATTTCTACATTCTAATAAATTGCAATTCTGAGTAGTCCAGTATAAATCTTCTCAGTGTCAATCATGTAAACAGATAATGAACCTCAAGCCTTTTTAGATATTTGAAGAACTTTTCTGAATTTTAGGTATGCCTATGCATGTCTAGACATCTTTGCAATATAGACTCTCTTAAGATTTGTTTTTGGAGGAGATATACTGTATTTTTAAAACACTATTAGCACCATATGCTAGAAAACAAAGACAAGCTTAAAACTCAGGAGTAAACATTAGTTACAGCCTGAGACCAAATCACATTCCCAAGAATGCTTGAGCCTTACTCATTGATAAAATGTTTCTATGCTAAAACTATCTTACCTCTCAACGGTGTATGCAAAGCCCAATAACATCAGAATACTTTTTTCACTGATTTTCATAGGCAAAGGTACGATTGCACTGTATTAAGTCCTTGTTTAAATCCTCCATGCTTATACTAATTTAGCAGTGTGATTTCTTCTTTGTTTTTTAAGGAATATTTTTTATACTTAGACAATTTTAATAGAAGTGTAACCATTTGTACGCAGGCACATGTGGAAATGCATATTTAATAGAAATTTATTGTTTCTTACAAATACATTTTCAGCATYAATTCTACACTGTTTCACTGGTTTTATGATAATGTAATTTTCCTTGATATGTGATGATAATCACCATTATAAAAAGATTTAATTTTCTTTCCAACATATGTCAGATCACAAGCCATATRGATAAATATGAAGTAATATTTTTACGTTAAGTATCACACACACATCTTGAAGAGGTGAAGAAAAGAAATCTAGTTTAAACTCTTGATCTTCTGGTATCTGAGGTACCTTAAATGCAATTAGAGATGCTTCAGGGAAAGGTAAAATGGCTGAAAAATTTCTCCCCTATTAAAACAAGAGCTTCCTTTCCAACATATCAAATCAAAAGCATATAGAGTTTTAAAACCATTCAAAAAAATTCTATTATTTGGTGTACTTATTTTAAAGTACAACAAGATAGAAGACAATCCTTCACATAAGGAGTAGTTAGAATAGGAGTGTTCCCTAACAGGGATACAATTTGTAATATTCAATAGACCTCATAACACTTTTGTCTACCTTAACTTTCTCACTTTCAGAAGCAATCAAAATTTGGCAAAGATGGAGACAAAGGAGTTCATCCGTATCAAGGATGTAATGGAGAATTGGAGGCCATTATTGCCTTGCTTATAGACACTTATAAAACAAAAGGAGACCAAAATTTAAATACATCCTGGAAGGTACTGCAGTTCTACAGGGAGTTCCAAACAGTATGAGAAATCGAGAGACAAACAAAGTAAAAAAATATTATTTTGATGTCTATAATCATGTCATGGATGAAAGCTATTCATTATAGGAAACTAAAAAGAATTACCATTTTCTCTTAAAAGTACTTATGTGGAAGAATTACCTCTTATTAAAATATTAATTATTTWATCATTATAATATATATTTACAATCCCTGTAATGCCCTGTTTATAACCGTGTGGACATAATTTCAGAAATAAAAAAGGAAACCATAATTTACTGGAAATACTCTGSTCCACTATGAATCAGCTGCAGGGTGAAATCACCAAACTGCCTTTTCCAGACCTTTGTAATAAAACTTAGTCATGTGAATCCAAACAGTTAAGCAGCTAATTATATATGAACTTATAAATCATGAAACCTGAACCTTAAAAAGTTCTACAGCTCCTGTGAAAGTCCTCAGACAACTTCTTCAGCTTTTATTCTTCCGTTGTACCAGAAGAATGGCCAGTCTGCAGAAACTGTGAGAACTATATTCTTCAAAGAAAAACAAAGAACATACTTGTTGGTTCTTGTCAATTATTTTCCAACCTCTTTTTTGGCTGTCAGTACTGTTTCCCTCCTTTACATCTATTTTGGATGGGCATAATCTGAAATATTTCAGGTGAAATCTTGGATCTATTATTTCAATGACACAAGAATTTTGCTTCTGTGTTCAAGAAGAAATGCATGAAACATACCTTTAAATGTCCTTGCACTATAATGTCTGAAATTCACATTACTTAGCATGCCTGCAGAATTCCTTTAGCCAAAAAACCCCAACAGATTGCACACACTTCTGTTTTTCTGGAAGTTACTTACACAATGGAGAGCAATCTCATTTATGAAAATGAACATGCTTGATATTTTGATTTTTTTTACAGAGTTTTGACTTGAAGTATTTGACCCACATGTTCTTCAGAGTCACACAGGGCAGGTACAGAATCCATTTTACTTCTTTTGGTATTTCATTACACTATAAAATATATGTGGAATTTTATCATTTTATTGTAATTTACAGCTAAATCCTAAAGTTCCAGATCAGTTGTGACTTTAGTAAAACTCCTCCTACAGCCGATAGAAATATTAATTAAATGACAAGTCTGGAATGGGATTCTCTAATTTAAATTTGTTTGRAAGAATCTAGAAGTAAAGAATTTAGCTTTCTGTTTTATGTAGGGAAATCTGTGTCCCTGAAACCTTTCCAGAACATTAATTTTGCTAAAAAACTGGTTTGGATTGACATTATTTTTTGTAGAGCAAATATAGAAATATGCATACATCTTTACATAGCATGAAGTGGATAACAGTTAAATGTTCCTAAAAATCCAGGAAATTCAGCACTACTGATGAGTTGCATGATTTTTCCATATTGATCTCTGGGAAGCACTAAGACTGCTCGTCTCAGGAGTATAATGCTTTGATACCTGGATTTGGAGTCATCAGGTCTAACTTAGGTATCTAATACCCACCTGATTGCCCTACATGCACTTTCAAGTCAGTGGAGAGAAAGACACCTGGAGGAGTGATGATCCAATTCCTGCTAAGATAGATGCCTATGAAAAATAACTCACCTTCAAGGGTGGTCTGTTTTTCTTAATTTACCACAGAAGGAGCCTGAAGTGTCTTGTTTGGATGGGACAAATCCCATGCTACTTGTACATGTAAGAAATCAGTGACCTATGGCAGACCTGAATGGCATTCTCCAGATTTCTAGAAGATAGTATCTTCTGTTTTGTTTTTAACAAAAAGGAGAAAAAAAAAAGTCTATGGCTAGACTGTTGTCTAGGCAGCCCATTTAATATTTTTAAAAGTTTTCTGGTACAGAAACCTTTTTCATTGAATTCTGAAATCTTCTGACAAACAGTAAGGTCCTTTGTACATTCTCCAGCCAACGAAGGTTGAAGGAGGTGACTGAAAGAATCATAGAATTATRGAATCATAGAATCATTAAGGTTGGAAAAGACCTTTAATGTCATCAGGTCCAACCGTCGACCCAACACCACCATGCCCACTAAACCATGYCCCAAAGCGCCACATCTACAAGTTTTTTGAACGCCTCCAGTGATGGTGACTCCATCACTTCCCTGGGCAGCTCGTTCCAATGCTTCACAACCATTTTGGTGAAGATATTTTTCCTAATGTCCCATCTATTTCCCTGGTCTAACTTGAGGCCATTTCCTCTCGTCCTATTGCTTGCTACTTGGGAGAAGAGACCRACACCCRCCTCTCTACAGCCTYCTTTCAGGTAGTTGTAGAGAGCGATAAGGTCTCCCCTCAGCCTCCTTTTCTCCAGGCTAAACAACCCCAGCTCCCTCAGCCGCTCACAATAAGAATTGTTCTCCAGACCCTTCACCAGCTCCGTTGCCCTTTTCTGGACACGCTCCAGCACCTCAATGTCCTTCTTGTAGTGAGGGGCCCAAAACTGAACACAGTATTYGAGGTGCAGCCTCACCAGTGCCGAGTACAGGGGCACGACCACCTCCCTACTCCTGCTGGCCACACTATTCCTTATACAAGCCAGGATGCTGTTGGCCTTTTTAGCCACCTGGGCACACTGCTGGCTCATGTTCAGCCGGCTGTCAACCAGCAMCCCCAGGTCCTTTTCCACCGGGCAGCTTTCCAGCCACTCTTCCCCAAGCCTGTAGCGTTGCCTGGGGTTGTTGTGACCCAAGTGCAGGACCTGGCACTTGGCCTTGTTGAACGTCATACAATTGGCCTCGGCCCGTCGATCCAGCCTGTCCAGATCCCTCTGCAGAGCCTTCCTACCCTCAGGCAGATCAACACTCCCGCCCAGCTTGGTGTCATCTGCAAACTTACTGAGGGAGCACTCGATCCCCTTGTCCAGATCATTGATGGAAGATATTAAACAAGACTGGCCCCAAAACTGAGCCCTGGGGAACACCGCTCGTGATCGGCTGCCAACTGGTTTTAACTCCATTCACCACAACTCTTGGGGCTCGGATGTCCAGCCAGTTTTTCACCGGGTGAAGAGTACACCCGTCTAATCCATGAGCCGCCAGCTTTTCTAGGATAATGCTGTGAGAGACAGTGTCAAAGGCTTTACTAAAGTCCAGGTAGACCACATCCACAGCCTTCCTCTCATCCACTGGGCGGGTCACCTGGTCATAGAAGGAGATCAGGTTGGTCAAGCAGGACCTGCCCTTCATGAACCTGGGCTGGTTGGGCCCGATCCCCTGGTTGTCCTGCACCTGCCTTGTGAGCGCCCCCTAAGATGAACCACTCCATGTTCTTCCGTGGTACTGAGGTCAGGCTGACAGGCCTGTAGTTCACCAGATCCTCCTTCTGGCCCTTCTTTTAGATGGGCATCACACTGGCAAGCCTCCAGTYRTCCGGGACCTCCCCTGTTAACCAGGACTGGTGATAAATGATGGAGAGTGGCTTGGCAAGCTCCTCCACCAGCTCCCTCAGTACTCTCGGGTGGATCCCATCCGGCCCCATACACCTAAGTAAGCTAGTTGTCTAAGTTGTGGAGTGCATGAGCAGCCACTTGTTTAGCAATTGCCCCCAGCATGCTTGTCTGGTTAGAAATTTCTGATGACTCATTTCCCTTCTTAATGATATATAAATTTACCAAAAATGAATCTCTGAGTAAAAGGGAGATAGAATATGTGTATGTTAACACAGCGCTTATAAAACACTGGAAAACCAAATTTCAGTTCCCTCTTTCACCTATCACTTATGTGTGTACTCTGTGCAATAAGATTTGCTTTCTGAATATTTAACAATGCCTAGTGAGACTCTTGCAAGAATTACTTTTTAACTCTCCAAACTAGCACATGTTTTTTTAATTTAGGATACCAGGGTTCAACTCTCTGCCTTCAGAAAAGGCTGGAACATAACACTGATCTCTTCTGCTGTTTCCCTTCTCACATCCTCATCCCAAACACATGCAAATTCAATTCAAATAACTCATTAACTATTTCATTAAAATTTTTCCCCTTTGGATGGACCCTAGTCATTTTTCACCTTTTTTCTTGCCATTTCTTTCCACACCCCTACCCACCCTAACCTTGCACAAAGAAAAAAAAAGTGTCCAATAAATTAGTATTTTTTAATATATATAATGAATTGGTGTAGAACACAAGAAAATGGAGAACAAAATTCAAAGCATTTCTGGAAGTAATCTTTTATTTACCCAGTGGTTCACTGGTTACAGTATTTACTCAGGATATGCAAAGCTACTACAAAATAGATTTTAACAAATACATGATTTGTCTCCAAATGTCGCAGTTTCTAATTCCAGGTGACTGCCAAATTATCAAGAATGTGTATAATTCCATTAACATGCAAATATTATCTAGATTTTGTTCTAATCAATAAACAAATGTGCAATTGTGAGAACTTCCACATTCTCAGAAAATTCTTGTTCTTCAGTCAGCCTGTTTCAAATATCAGTTAATATCACTGATTTATAATATAATAATAGGGGTGGATTTTCCCAAGCCTCCTATTTAGAAAGTGGTTTGGAGCAAAAGACAATCAATGATAATGCTTTCTAATAAGTGCTCGGTTTAGCTGTTGTTTTAAAATCTAAAAAGGAGAAATACTTGTTTTGTGCCGGTATTTTAATTTATTTCATTATATTTATTTGATATTCTCGAATATCAAAGCCACTATTCTCGAAGTATTCACATTAAACTCAGGATTAGATACAACTGTGATGAGAGCAGGTTTATTTTACAGCTTAGTTGTTGCCCACTCACTGTAAAAGCCAGAGCCATTCCTTTCCATTTCACCTACATCCTTCCAAAAAAACCACTCCTAAATCTGTTATTAGAAGGGCAGTTGAATTAGAGGCTCTAGATATCTCCACAGTCATCTTCATCCATAACTACATACTTTGACATCTCTGGGTGCATTTTACAACTAAACCCAGTACTAAATCAATCAGCTACTTAGAAATCCACAGCTGGGCAAGCAAATTAAAGGAATCTGAATCTTCAGATGTACTCCAAATAGTTCATGGCAAAAAGCACTTTGACAAATAAAGGTCAACTAACTTTTTCTTTAAATATCGTATTACACCTTTGTAATTAAAATACCTGTTCTTTGGCTTAATGTCTTCATTCTTATTATATTTTCATCTCAGGAATTAAGCTACTAGTCGTCAAAATCCTTCAGCATAATCAGTTTTGAATCAGTTCAAATCATACATTTGGTATTCAGAGAATCGTATGATCTCATTCTCTGCTTTGAATCAGATCATGAACAGAGCTCAAATTAGTGAATATAGTCATGATAATCTTACGCTGGCAGGAAATTAATTTCTCCCAGTTCTTTGCTCTATAAAGGATTTTACTTTCTGTTTAGTTGTTCTTAAATCATCGTTCATGGCTTGTAGCTCACATCTGTATTTATAGAAGTAAACCTGTCAGAGTAGAAAAAATAATATATTTTTGAGGTTAGATCTGGACTTAAATTAACCTCTTTTTTATTCCAGCTTTCTAAATTGGTAACAGACAGATGATACAAAATAACAGATTCTTTTAAATTGGTGGAGTCACTTCAGATTACATTGCTTACATTTTATGATGTTGCTAGTTATTATCACATGATGTAACGTAATTTGTCAAAATGACATATCAGTAACATGGCAGAAACACCAGATGTCATAGGAATGTAAGAACTGCCAGCCCAATTTGGTTAATTTGTCCTTTCCGGCCAACCCATCTCTAATAGTGGCCAGTACCAGATGCCTCAGAAGAAGCAAAAAGCCTTCTACAGTGAAAAAGGTTTGAAAAATCAGTCTAGGAGAACATTTTCTTTTTTTCTAAATCCTACTTAGCAAATGACTGGCTTATTTCCTGCAATATAAGGATATAAATTTCTTCTGCTTTTATAAACAGAACTATCATTCCTAATATAAATGTTGATTTATGTCCTTAGCAGTATCATCATTAGCTCTTTCTGAATTCTGTTAAAAATGTGACCCCCGGAATCCCCTGTCATACCCATGACAAGAAATTCCATGATTAATTTGAACACTTGATTCCTCTCAATTACTACTTCCTTCCTATTAATTTAAATATGTACCCCTTCAATTTCATTGACTTTCTCTTTTTGTTTACGAAGAGAGATCAAAAAGAAACAATAGCCTTACCTTTTCTAGAAACCAGTGCAAAATTAATTAAAAAATGGGCACTCACTAGAGATTAATAAATCATAAAAGGTTATCTTTATTCAGCTGATATACATAAGCACTTCTCTGAAACACCGAAGTGCTAACTCTTACATTCCTCAAGTCTCCCAAAAGTCTTCAGTTCTCTCTAATTTTGATTATGTTCTTCATTCTCACTTTCATGCCATTCTCAGCTTCTTTACTCCATGTCTCAACTGGTTTACTCTGTGTCATTTAGGATGTGATTCAGCAAACCAAACAAAAGAAACATTTGTGCAGGTAACCACATACACATTGATTAATTGTGTATATAAAGAAATGAACAATATTAATTTGTTGTCTGAAAAGGTAGCACTTTCATGTGAAAAAAGGAAAATCTTTCACAACAGTAAGGTTTTTTTAAAAGTCATATTTTGAGAGAATCAAAATTATGTTTTCTTCCAGATTGCATTCATCTGGGGAGTCTCTTAAATCATCTGTCATGTGCATAGATGACAAGCAGTAAAGTGATCTTGTTGCTTATATTTTGTCAAAAGTTCAGATGACATTTGCATAAGGAAGTTTTCGACCAACTTGAGACAGTGTCATGGTTTAACCCCGGCCAGCAACTAAGCACCACACAGCCACTCGCTCACTCCCCCTGGGTGGGATGAGGGAGAGAATCGGAAGAGTAAAAATGAGAAAACTCGTGGGTTGACATAAACACAGTTTAATAGGTAAAGCAAAAGCCGCGCACGCAAGCAAAGCAAAACAAGGAATTCCTTCACTACTTCCCACTGGCAGGCAGGTGTTCAGCCATCTCCAGGAAAGCAGGGCTCCATCACGTGTAATGGTTACTTGGGAAAACAAACCCATCACTCCRAACGTCCCCCACTTCCTTCTTCTTCCCCCAGCTTAATGTGCTGAGCATGACGTCTATRTGGTATGGAATGTCCTGTCGGTCAGTTGGGTCAGCTGTCCTGGCTATGCTCCCTCCCAGCGTCTTGTGCACCTGGCAGAGCATGGGAAGCTGAAAAGTCCTTGACTAAGGACTAAACTTGTCTAAACATTACTTAGCAACAACTAAAACATAAGTGTTATCAATGTTATTCTCATACTAAATCCAAAACACAGCACTGTACTAGCTACTAGGAAGAAAATTTACTCTATCGCAGCTGAAACCAGGACAGACAGACAAAGGAATGTAGTCAAATTGCCTTTTGCCACAGACAGAGTTAGAGAAACTTGAGGAATACATGTTTTAGTAAGAACATAGACTTCCCATCCTTTCTTATCTGAACCAGTTTGCTAATTCCTAGTTTCCACCATCTGCTTAATAAGCAGAAGACAGTCACAGTATGGAAAACTGTAATTTGCCTGTGAAAATTAATGGTTTACTGACATTCTGTCAAGTCAGATAGCCAAGATCAATTTCCTGACTTCTGGTAGGGAGTGAGTGATCTTCATTTTACATCATGGATTCCTGGGACAGTATCCATATACTTCAAGGAGGCTGTTCCTCAGTGCTTGTTGCCCTCACAGAAACAGAACTTTTCCCACTTGCTAGCTTTCAGGTGCACTACCTGCACTTCTATAAGGGACTTACTAGCAGTCCTGCTTCAAATTCTCAGAAGCTGCAGAAAAAAACATGTTTATTTCCTGTTGACTAGTGCTACCAAGCAATGACATGCCTAGATAATTGAGAAACAGTGTATATAGAAAGCACCATGGAGGAGTTACATGGATGAAATAGGTAAAAGGGAGGAAAATTTCACTGAGAATGTAACTGGCTTATACCCTCTCCCAACAAAAATTTGATTTCAAAGAAGAGACGAGATTAAAAAACAGATTTTTGTCCCTAAAAATTGTATTAGTTGCAGGATTATTCCCAGACAAAACAATTTACTGAAGCAGCACTGCTAGACAGTGAATGACTGACAGTCTGAGCAACCAACCTCCTCAGGGGCATCTAAACATAGTGCTTCATAGCAATCCAAATCCAGTAATGAACCTTTAAGCTATAAACTATCTACTTTGCTGTATTTTGTTAGGCTTCAGTCCCAGAACCCCAGACTATTTAGGGGAAAAAAAGGGCAATATCATATACTGCAGTTCAGTCACACTTGATCACATCTTTCTAACAAGTAGATGAAGCTTGACCTTGACTTTGATGTTTATAGGGTAAAGAAAAGATACAGCACAAAGCTGAATAGGAGCAAGCAGGCAGGCAAAAGGAGACAAACTTTTCTTTTTTCTTTATAAACACAAAATATTTTATTTTGTGTTTTTAACTTTTTCTTTCTCTTATTTCCTATTCTGACAGGTATATAGGGGGATTTAGATATCTACTGCTCCATAAGCTCAAATCAAGCATACTAGCCTGAGAGCTAACATTGGCCTGCAGCACTTCTATTGCTAAATTTATAGGAAAAGGAAAGATTTATTTTTAGCACTAATTAATTTTCCTTATTAATGTCTCTGTGATACACTATTAGGCTATAAGCGGAGACACAGGAAATGATGCACACCATGTCATTTTTCTCTTTCTGCTTCTCATAAATATATTTTTTAATCAACCTTTAGTTTTAGACTAAGCTGGAATGTAAACTTCCATTTTTTCCTGCAAAGGTAGGTCTAAAGTCAGGTTCATTCATTCTGGTACAGATTTCCTCCTCAAGAATGGAGTTCTGCTACTAGAGTTATGATTGCGTGTACACGCATGGACTTGCAGAGGCATAAGTAGGAAACTGCAGGGACATATGGTGTTATTATTGATTTGCATGGTGAGTTGACCAGAGCTAGCAGCTAAGCCCCTGCAGAGCCCCTTGATTACCCTGCCCCACCCCAGAGGACAAGGGAGAGAATAAGAAGAGGAAAAGCAAGAAAACACATGGGTTGAGAGAAAGACAGTTTAATAAGAGAAGGAACAAAAAAAACCCAGTAGCTTCAAGTTCCTGAAGGATTTCTAAGGAAGCTCTAAAGATGAATACTGTTGAGATAATGAGATGAGCAATAATAATTCTTATCAAACTGATTGGCAACTCCTACTTCCACAGTGCCATAAACCCCTCAGACTCTACTGGTTGCCTCAGCCCAGGGATGTTTCTACTCTCACAGGGCTTTTTACTGAATTCACCTACACTACTTCAGTTCCAGAAACACTTRAGCTGGGTGGCCAGAAAATGCGTTCTTAGAAGCCACCATAAACCCACGTTGCACTAGAGCCTGTTTTCTTGAATATCAGGACACAGAATATAAAACCTTTTGACACTGTTCACCCCACTAGGAACCCCCTCGTCTCTCAGAGATAGAGACTAAATTAAGTACTATAGTTTTATTGCTCACAGACAATATCATTAGCAAAAGTCTTCAGGTTTCTTAGCCAAGATTCTTTGTAAAGGACTATGTAGAATGCCTCAAGCTTGTCGACTAGATAACTATTAAATTGGCTTCCCATTACAAAAGATCCTGTGGAGGAAAAAGCATTTCTCTGCATGTTTTATTTTTCTGTGAATACAGACACGGACAGGACTTTTGTGATTTTAGCACACCTTGGCTTTCATAGAGGAAGCATATTTTGGTATATCATAATTACTTGTAACTAGAAAAATCAAAAAAATAATGCAGGACTGTGTACAGTAGAGCTGTTTTTTCAGTAAGAGGACTATGAGCATACCAAAAATGACCACTGAACATGACAGCTGGATAATTTTAATTTCAGTCTAATCAAAACCTTAGGGAAAACAGAAGAAATATAAAGAAAAAGGATTCTATAGGAAACAGGTCTTAGTACTATGCATGTAGCTTTTTTCGTCAAGAAGTTTTTAAGTGCTGGTTTGAGTACTGAGGTTATGAAGCTAAGTTATAAATTACTCTGTAGACAATTAAATAATCCTTCTGGGAATTATATAGGAACAATAGGAAGAAAACCACTGTAAGACATTTTTCTAAGGAAATCAAAATGAATTAATGGGTCTTCAACATTTTGAAATTAAGCCCAAGTAAATTGCTATTGTTGGAGCTGGTATGAGGAGTTATGTAGTATTTTCTCATTTTATTAGAATTAAATAAAAGATGCCAAGCTTTAATGAATTTAAATACTGATGTAATGCAGTTTCTGTGAGAAGGAAGGCACTCATTGAACAATTCCCTTGTTTACTTTAGCTGAAAAGTCCACGGCTAATGAGATGAAGGAAATGTCCATATGTCATTTACAACACTATAATGGTGAAGATGGCACTGTAAAGTACCAAAATCTTGCAACTCTGTAAACAAACTGATTAAAAAGCATAACAGTGTGTATAATAAGGCAACAGTAAATTTATGTGTTCTTAGATACAGTAGCATGTTGACTTCTAAGCAATAATCAGCTATCATTCCTGATTCATCAGAAGAAAATGGGCAGATTTTTTTTTAACATTAATGAATAAGTGTCATGTGCTTACACATTTATCCACTTCTGAGTTTTGTTGTATTGTTCTAGAGATAATAATCTCAGTCATGATTATGAATTTATCAAGGCAGTCAGCTGTTTCTGTGAACTGAAAAAAGAAGACAAGAGAGAGGCTAGTTCACTAGATCCTCGCATCCCTAATACCTTCACATGCCTTCTCCTTTCATCCATGTATTGGTTTCATGCGGTCGGAACCTCACCTGGTGATTCACCTGCGGTGCAGAACCTCACCTGGAGGAGTCAACAGCCACAGACTCTCTTGGTAATACACCACTGTCGATGTTAATTTACAAAGCGATCTCTATTGATTGGGAGAAAAGCTGGGTTCAATCTAGTATTTTCCATAAACTTAATTTATCTTTATTACCATGTTAATTGCCATCTTAGAATTTCCGTGACACAGTCCGAAGATAAGGCATATTCCCAGTTCCATGTTTGCTTTGTTTGGATTTTTGTCTTCTTGTCCCAGCCCACTTCCTAATTCACACTACTGAAGAGGTTAGTGTGGATGTTTAGTCCAATTTCAGGAAGGTGAATTGCAAAATTCTTATTCAAATGTACAGCCCTGATTCCCTTGTCTAATTTTTATGTGGGTGCTTTTCTTCTTAAGACAATMGGAGCTTTGAAATTGAAAACTGAATGAAGGCCTTAAAATGCAACTTCGCATCTCCAGAAAAGAACAAATGCTGTAATGCTGTTATGATTTTCAGTGTGTGTTTTCTGTGGGGCTACAATATGCTATGTAGAAACATATTGTATTGTAGCCCTGTCAATAATCCATCAGCGATTCATCATCCTTTTCTCATGTTCCATCCTTAGGCATCTTTGAATTTTTCATTTTTATTAAAAGAAACTATGGAAAGATTTAAAAATGCTACAGTACCTCAATTAAGTCTGCTCTTCTTTTTCTACTTTTAATGTTTTCATTTTAGTTTGAGTTGGAAATTGCCATGGAGCTACTAAAATCTTTCAATACTTTCCGTGTTACCACCTCATTTTATATTCTTGCAATATGAGAACACTCTTTAATGCTTATTATTATTTATGAAAATAGTGGATATAATGTGTTACATTTGTGACCAACAACAAGGGTAGTTTTAGGCACTGAGTATTATAAAATCATTAAAATATTAATCGGTGTCTTCATCTCCTCAGAAATTTAGAAATGGTATATGACAATGTATACTCAGGGAATAAGCTTCTCCTTGAAAAGTTAAAGACTGCTAAGGCCTAATAAGAGAAGATATAGCACCAGTCTCCTGTAAGCCTACATAGATTAGTAGCTGGTAGAGAAAAGCTGTTTCAGAACATATTCCCAAGTGATTATCAGACTTGTTCCCCAATAACTGTTAGCTTTAAAGATAGTTACTAAGCAACTCCATGAGAAATGTACTTCAAGAAAAAAATCTAGATGTTAGTTTCACAATAAATGTCAAWTTTTTTTGTATAGCTGGGAATTTTTCCTGAGCTGTTTTCTCTTTTCAGAATAGACCAAATGCATCTGCTGGAAAGGTGGCATTCATATATATTCATAAATCAAAGCCTTTCTTGTTGTAACTCTATTGACTTCAGTAATACAAGAGAASAACTAACTTGTCACAAAATCTTTAGCTCAGAAACCATGCTATTAATTCATAATAAACATTCTCTATGCTATATGAAAATTTGAATTAACATACTTAATTTTACATAGTAATATAGCCATCCATGTTCCAGCTTTGTATTAAATATACAGTGATGAGGATTTTCCGAAATGAAAGGGGAATAAAACAAGTGACACAGAGGATCCATATTTATTACAGATTTAAGCAGTAAAATATAACAGTCTGTGCTTAGTGAGGCAGATTATTATTATCAGATATTGGTTGTATAGTTGGGCTGAATGGCACACCTAATCCAAATAATATATTTTTCATGGCATATAGCAAGAATATTTTAATATTTACTGGTTTTTTTAACCAGTATTATTTTATTAAAAAAGATAAAGTGCTAACCTGAATGCTCTATGAAACTGTAATTGTGTCAGCAGGATATATTCAGGATGCACATAGCCTTTATTTAAAGTTATTTATTAAAGTTGTTTAAACAGATTCAGACACCTAAACTTGGACATCTACATGAAAGCTGTGTCAGAGCTTCTGCTGTAGCCAGTGGAGACCTGGCTGATGCAGAGTACAGAGAGTTTTTCAGCTCACTGGTAATGAAGGTCAGTCTCCAGACTCCACTGACTGTACTGACTAGGTGTCCATTGAACAAGCTGTCATTATAGACAGGGCAGCATTAAATTTCCTATGCATAAAGCTTGAATGCCATTTCATTCACCTTAGGACATCTGAGACTTGTACAAGACCTGTCAGATATCACATAGTTTCCAGTGAAGACTGGGGGTGGCAGCTGGAGAACATACAGGGTATTCTGGAGGATCTAAATGTCACTAGATACTACCATTTAGGCAATTCAGTAGAGCTTCTAGCTCACATGTAGATCTATGTGTAGCTATACCTAGGTGTCTTAATATGCAGTGAATCACACCTGTAATGACACAGTAACTTAGAATCTGTACTGGAGAATGTTAATGAAGAATATAGTGTGTTTAAACCACCCTTCCCCTTCTCCATTTAAAACACACGTTCACAAGCTCTTAAAGAGCTTGCCCAATTATTTCAGGTTTATTAATGATGGGAAAACATGTATTTATAGCAATTTAGTCAGGATGAACTCTTTMACAGTTAAAAACTATGTAGCTTAATGGAATTCAAAGAGTTCAACAGGAATGACCTTAATCTATACCTCTTATCTAACCTATAAACCTTTTATTGGTACTGTTCATTGGCACATACCTCGTATAAGAGGGAGGACAAGTACACCGTATTTCTTCTATATCTTCTATATCTTCTCTGAAGTTGCAAAAGTAGGCACCTAGCCTCTCTGAGAGCTAGAGGCACTGGGCTGGCTTTATTTTCTAATAGCTCTAGGCAGATTTTCCTTCTACCAATTTGTGTATACATTTTTGCGTGTAAAACTTCRGCTACTACAACACCATGTGGGAACACATTCCATTAACTGCGTGTTACCTGAAAATACACATTGCTTTGTTTTGAGTTTGTGCCTGATCGTTAAATATTGTATCACTAGCTCTTGTACTGACATAAATATTTTAGCATGTGTATTGTTTCTGTCTCTTTCTGAATGGTCACATTTTCATTGTACTCATCACCTTTCTCAGATGAATCAAGATCTACCAAGTCATTCAGTAGTGAAAGGCAGAAAAGTGGGGTAATTGTCAAGTGTCCAGTTTCACAGTTGAATTGGTTAACATTTTCCAGAACAGTGATTCTTTCCAAAAAGCCACTAAAATTCAGCCTCCAAAAAGAATCTCTTCCAGCTGATGAACCTACTCCTGCCTCTCCATCCTCCTCATCATACTGTCATGGGTGAGACACAGGAAATGACAGCCCATAGTGCATTTGGGGYTTATTTAAGAACCAACGAGATTAGACCTTTTTGATTATCTCGCACCCTCATTCGTTCACAACCTCCTGACCCCCAGTGCTTGCTCTTTACTTCCCTTCCCCACAGGGAGATTGCACCTGGCCCGGGAAAGCTGGGCAGAAAGTCATGTCAGTTTGTGCTGTGCATCTGCTTAAACTTACCAGTCTTGGGCATTAACGGTCAAGGTTTCTGGGCATCCTCCAGCATTCGTCTCCACTCAGCTCACTGTTTTCCTGGATCTTCTCCCACTTCCAGGATCTTTCCTCCATTCAGGACCTTCACTTTCTTCTTTCCAGGCCACCTTCTTCTTTCTGGGACCAATTCTTCTTTTTGGAGACCCTTCTTTAATGATTAGCTCTTCTTTCTGGATGTAAACCCCATGGTTTTCTCAATCTAAACCATGTATGTGCAGAAGCACAACACATGATCAGCCTTTTAACCAGTAGTTCTGTCTCACGTCTCTATTAATTGGAGGATTCAGGACAAGTTACTTTTGCTTAGTCAAGGTGTTACCAAAATTTACAACCAGTCAGTCAGCACCAGTTGCAGCCAGCAAGTAGCAGGACTCTGCTTGGGAGTTCAAAATTTCAATTTTGGACTCCCCCCTCCACACCCCCACACCCCCACACCCAACTTTATGCTGCCTGTTTGCACTTACAATTTAAACTATTTTTCACCTCAAACACATACAAACTGTCCTTGTGTGCATTTCTTAAGTCCCTGCACACCTACCCCTCCATTCAATTAAATTAATTTTTATGGAAAAAGTGGCTTTGCTATCTGGTGAATTGCTAAACACCATAATTACCCTCAGTGGATATAGGTGCATAAGTGTACTATGAGAATAATCATTCTCTTCTTACTTTTACCATGGCACTTAATGATTGTAGCAGCTGCATCAATGTCATTCAATACGAGCAGAACCATAAAGTGAAACGGTTGGTGCTGAGTGTTAAGATATGCAGCCCCAGCATGAGGTTTAGCTATCTGAACAGACTGAGAAACTACAGAACGTGACATGAGAAATTGCTGAACACAACAAATAACACAGTGAGAAGCTGGCAAAAGTTACATTTAGTGCTGTGAGGAATGGCTGGATTGCACAGATGGCTAAGGGGGAGTTATGTGAGAAACAGCCAAGATTCACAGATAATTGTGGGGAGTATTGGGGATCTCTGGGGGGAGAAACACCTAGGTAACCATATTGGTAATATGAGGTAAGGCTGAGATGACCTAGGTAACAGCATCAGAAATAYCAAATTTGAGTGAGGGTGTAGCAAAACTGAGACCACTGGAGAAAAAATAATTACATGTGGGTTGTTTGGGAGGAGACAAGGGTGGAGAAAGGAAGGAACAAGGTGGATGGGGGAGAAGTACAACTATGGGAAAATGAAGAAGAGGGGAAGAGGCTTATTGTATGTAAGCAAGTGGCTGGTCAGTACGCTTGTCTGACTGAGCCTCACTACTTTTGCTTTGCAATGTCACTCTCTTTGCTATATGTGTGTGTGTTGGAAAGTCTAAGTGACAGCAACTGGGTTGTGTGTATACCTACCTAGTGAACTTCAGTCCTCTGTGTGCATGTGTGTGGTGTGTGCATGCATGCATATTTGCCCCTCTGAAATACATGTTCAGTCCTGCTACTGGCTGGACCTGCAAACAGGAACACAGCAGCTTTGGTAAATGTGGTAAAATGCAGGAAATGGTGATAATCAGGAGTTTGACTTCAAAAGTACACTTTAAATTGGAGCTAAGACAACTGTGTAGTCACATACAATGCTACTTCATACATTCTCATTYAGCTTTCGCTTTTCTGAGGCTGATGGGTCATTCTAGGCTGATGTTCATGATGTTTTTCCTTGTGATTCCACCCCTTTGGTCATCCATCACAATCTCCTGTAAACTTTCTAGTTCTCTTTGTGTCTTTTTTTGGGGAAGGGTGACAGAGGAAGAGTTTCTGCACAGCACTGAGCTGTGATGGAGAACTGATGAGTATCACCATCATGCTGATGTTTTCCATTTTGTGCTCTATTCCTTATCCTTAAGATTTTTTTAACGTCAGCTGAAGAATTTCAAAATAATTTTATGGTGTAAATTATCAAGGACATTAACAGATATAGCCTGTCCCTGATTGGACACCAAATTGGAAGGTAGCAAAAAAAGAAATATTCTGAAGGAGAAACACAGAGTTTGAGATCTGATCTGAGGTCAGCTTTCCTGGGTGGTGCTTTATGGCTGGAACTTTCAGAAGTAGGGAACCTAGGCACGGAGAGATTTATGCAGACCTTGTTAAACCTGACATGTACTAAGCTGGGTGCTGGCAATGATATATATGAATGTATAATCTTTAAAATATCCTGTTTGATAACAGCCACAGGAGCAGAGACATCCACCACCGCAGCAGAAGGCACAGCTAGACAATGAATCTTCAAAGAGAAGACCCTGTGGAATATTTCTATGATGGGAAAAAAAATGGAACAAAGGCTTCTACTGCATTTATTAAGATGTCTGCTTTGTTATTTCAAGTGAATGATCTCAGAAAATCACATGTCCATGTTAATAGCAACCATTACTGCAGTACTAAGTAAGAAGGAAAGAACAAAGGGCTGATACAGATCATTGAAGGAGAGCAAATACTATGCTAGCAATGAAATGCATGTTAGTTCAGCTCTTCATCTTCCTGAGATAAATGAAGCTTTCTCACTCAAGTGGAACGTGAAGCAAACAAATAAATAAATAAATTACAATTTCAGAAATTCAGGAAGGTGCATTTCTTTAGCAAAGAATAAAAGCAGTATTAGAATATCAGCTGGGATCCCTTTCTTTCGGGTAAACTCAATCCTTTAGATTAACTGAGTTCAGGTATGTATTCTGTTTAAGACCTTACATGCAGGTGAAATACTAGAAATTTACCTTGGTGAAGATTTGACTAGCTCTGAATATTTGCMAATGAAAATAAAAACTGCAGCACTGCTGCAAATACTTCCTTGTGCAAGTCTACTTTATGTTTGTATTTATTGACCATTATTAGCATGAAAATAGGTCACTGTAGGACTATCTACTTGCTGTACACTTTTATTCTTCATCAGTTATTGCTAATTTGCTAYGTTTACATGTCAAAAAAAGTATTTCCAGCCCCTTCTGTTCCACTGATACCAGAAAAAATCAAGCTTTGCCTCTCGGTTCATGTATCAACCCACTTGTTACCAAGGATCTTATTTCAGAATACTAAACTCCGTTTGCAGTTTTACTGCATAAAGAAAGCTAAATTGACCATAGCTTGCTTTCATAGCTTATGAGGTAACAGCCGTGCAATACTGGCAGTGATTTGCTTGTATCAGAAATAGGCAAAGTCCACATCTGACCACTTTATATTTTCTCCAATACATTGGATCCAGTTCTGAACATTGCAGYAGAACCTACTCTTTTAGTGGGCTGAAGTAAAAGTGAATTTGGAAATGTTGGCAGAAATACCTAAAAGTATGGTAATGTGTGCTCAGACTTTTTAAAATCAGCTAACACAGAGATATAATAACATGGTGAGGGTACTATTTTTCACAGGCTACTTCATAGGCTGTGTCCTAGCTCCAGGGCTCAACTGTAGATTCTCACTAAATCCAAACTGCGTGTTAGGCTGAGATAGGCAATATTTCCCCCAAGCTTCGGTTTACCTTGAAATTAAACTGGGCCTGAAGGAAAAGACTGAAGTTCAGCAGGAAGCCCTTAACTACAGAGAATTGGTGGAGCTGATCACAGAGAATGAATGCCCCTCAGTTCAGAGGCTTCCATAGAGACCTTTTTCCTGATCTCAAGTTAATTCTGCTTCAAAATTTGCTGACTAGGATTCATGTACTGCAGTGAAAAGTCTCCAGTTTCCAGTATTTTCCAGTTTCCAGTGTTTGGCCTAGAAATTGTTCTTTTTCTGAATAGTACTGATTTATATATATATTTATATTCCTCCCAGTGGGGAGTGTGTCATGACTGAATACTAACAGACTAAATTCTGACAATAGTCCTGAAGTCCTAAAGGATTGATAGGTTTTGAATTCTCTGGCTTCAGAAGTAAACTAAGCTCCTGTTCTGGAGTTGGAGGAATGTGGAGGACTAAGGTTTTATTTATAGCTTCAGGGGCAATTTATCCTTTTGCTGTTTTAGAGGTGGTCCACACAACTCACCAAAACTGAACCTTTTGGATAAATTCCAAGAATCCTTCATTACTTTGCTTGATCCACTGTGCTGAAGGTGGTTGCATTTAGTTTCTGGTGTGCAAGACAAGATAGCAGTGTGTTTACAGCATTTCAAGACAATGTAGATTTAAATGGACTATACAAATTTCCAATATTAATGTGATACAGTTCAAGCTGCATGTAACAGAAAGAATTATGAAACTTTGCTACTTAGTTCAAACACTGCTCCTCTCCCCTTGTCTTTTATCTATATTTTTGATTTTGAGCATATATATAAAACAACAGTGGTAGTGAAATCAGAAACTCTGGTTGCTGGTAATTTCTTTATAAATAATTACAAAATGAAAATTTGCAAAGTACATTTCTAGTAATTGACTATGGACTTGATCCTATAAATGCTTGCAATTAACAGAATCAAGTATTTTCTCCTTGAAGTGTTTCTCTCAAGATTCATTTTCCTAATGCTTTTTACAAAGTGAAAGATCATTGCTTTAGATTGCAAAACTTAAACTTGCAAGACACCTCTCCCCCAGATAAAAAATGCAGGACAACATTGTTATGATTCAGGCATTTTCCCAATTTATGTATCTGTACTATAGCTCAGACAAACTACCTAAATGCATGTGCCATTTGAATGAAAACTGTGTTCTTCAAGCTCTATAGATACGACCTAGCTGAAGTGATGACTATAAACACACATACACAGCCTACCTTTCTGGAAATTCTCTCATTAATAAATAAAAGATAATTTAGTGGAGTGGCAACAACATTCTCTAACCAAAGCAGCAACAATGCTGACAGATGTTCATTTGACATGGATTAATGGAGGTACGTTTTCATCAAGTTAAGCTAGGGAAACCTATATGATTCAGATACTACAGTCAGAAGACCTGACATTAATTTCTTGCTGCGGTGTTTGGAGATATGCAATAGACCGTGTTTTTATACAAATATGAGGAACAGACATTTATATTCATTTTTGCTTTACAATATATCTCTTAATTCTTCTGATAGTTGAGAATTCTTATCAGCTCAGTCAGCAACACGTTCATCCCTTTTCTAATCATTTTCACTGCTTGCTCATACACAGGTCTTCCTTGCAAATTGCATTTCTGCAGGTACACCACTGCACCTGCAAATGGTGCCGAAAGACCATTTTAAAGATCCAAAAAAGCAAAAGGATTCTTCCACTGAAAGATAAGACTTTCCATAGAAGAAAAAAAAAAAGTTAAGCATGTCTTAATGAAAAATATGAATGTATAATTTGTGGTGAATATGTCCCTCGTTATTCTTTCACAACCTAAAAAAAAGATCTTGTATCAATATAATAACTGTCTCTAAAGACACCTTTCATTTTCCTCAGTAAGACATACCAAATCACAAAGCATTGCTTCAAGATTGCATGATGAAAGAGAAAAGTTACTTTTAATTATTATGTATCTGTCAGTTTAATACTTATACAATGGCAATATCTCTATGACTCCTTCTTAARATCCTATTTATCCAATTCTAGAAAAGGTTTTCTTTCAGCAAGTTTAGTCTCACAAACTTTTAGATTATTTCTTACATAAGAAATGAATGGCTGATTAATTCTATCAGTAGTTCAGAATTATAATCTATATGCTTCCCTCCTGTGTAAAACTATGTGTATGCAAGTTGTTATGGTTGCTATGAAGCACAGATGACAACTATGCAAATATTTTATTCTCAGTATTTCACAAAAAGATTTATACTGTCTTTTATGGCATATGTAAAGAGGTACTCATTTTCTTAGACCAAGTCTTGGGATCTACTTGCAGCAACACAGTAAAATCTCATAGATGTTATTGGTAGGCCTGCAGAAAAAAGCTGAACAATATTAGATGACTGTTATTTCTTTTTGCATTATATTGAAGATGGTACTTCAGGGTTTTCATCCAGAATTTTGGCCAAAGGCAATAAACAGCATGACACACAAAGCATTCTGTCCTGGAAGAGCTTGCTAACTATATTTGCATTGATTAAAACTTTATTTTTGAACCAATAATCAGTGTCAAGCCAAACATATCTGAGCTATTCTTCCATAAAGGGCTGTGTAAGACTTCAGATTCTGCTCCAGTTGTCCACAAACTGCTGTGTGATTGCCCAGAACAGAAGGTTTTCTGTTTAACAAAAATCACAACTAAGCTGGTATCAAGGGAAAGACAAAGGGAGATCTGACAATGAATGAAGCCTTTATACTTTATTGCAAAATTAATGTAGATTTCCAGATTTAACTAGGGCTTTCTGATTGTAATATCAAACCCTTATCAAAGAAGTCTAGTGGAACTCCATTGTTTTTCTGTATGAATTCTAAACTATAATGACAATAAACTGCTCTAGGCATTGTGCATTTCAGGTCCATTATTATACTTCACAGAAGGTTAGAATCACTTTGGTCTTCAGTCTAATGTTTTATTCCACTACCCAAGGTGTACTAAAACTGGCCCAAAATCCACTGCTTTTTATGTCTAATTGTTTAAGGAATTTGATTATTCTCAGTAGATGCTATTCAATGCCTGTTTAAAATGTCGGATATATGCTTGTTGGAAATTTATACTTCTTGTTTATTTACCACCTTATCATAAACCAAAAATTGCTTGTGGAAATCAATGTCCAGCTGCACATTCTCACATGCGAATCTTTGAAACTAGAAACTACATTCATTTTCAGATTTGGAGAACAGATAAATAGTTGCTGACTGGACTTTAAAGAGTTTAATAATTATTTTTGTAAACAATCTAATATTGTGTTTTCCAAGTAATTTTCTGCTGAATGCCTTTCTTTATGTGCTGCATATGAAAAAAGATTAAAAATTATTTAGACTATGGTAAAGGATTTTTTTTTTAATGCTGTTATTTTCATGTGAGCTAGAGAAGCTAAAAAAACCTAAAGTGTGTCAGTGGCACACTTGGTTTTTTTCTTGAGATATCTTTATTGGAGTTGAAGTAACGGGTAAATTACTTATTACACCAGATTGGTAGATATGGTGCTGTTTGTCTTAATGTTATAGAACAAAAAGAGATATAATCCTAGATGTCACTCTGGGAAATTCTGTACTCAGAGGTCTGTTTCTCTTTCCTTTCTCTCCCTCATCTCTCAGTTTTCAGGAGGTTTTTTTGTCCCTAAGAATCAAGAGATTCTTTTCCATCAGTACCACTGTAGTCAGAGACTTCTCTAAAGCCAGAAACTTTGACTCCTATGGGCCACCCAAATGGTGCATGAAACTGTATGACTATCAGCTGTGCTATTCATAACAAGAGAGAGAGGAACATTTCTTGAGGCCCAGAAAGGTTGCACCTCTCCATCCAGGGTTGGGCAAGCTGGTACTGCCCCAAGACCTTCTCCCACACCCACGTAACGAGAACCTGCAAAGGGCGTGTGTCTGAGGCAATTCTCTTCCCAATATTTGCATGGGAGGAAATGCATCAGTCTCTGTGATTTAGGTCTGAACAGACATGCTGAATAAACCTGGATGTCAGCCTGTACTTCTTGATGTTTTCTTCTGTCTTTTCCATAAAAAAGGCTTTTAGCATGCTCTTGAGAGTTCATTATGGTATGAATGAGGTCTGTATTTGTCTTTAGAACAGAAATACCCCAGTAGCAAAATACTACCTGAGAAAGGTGATGTATCGACAGTATTATATTACATATCCCTTCCTAGTTGTCATTTGATCTTGCAGATTGGTAGTTTAATTAAAAGATAAAACAAGCACTCGGTACTAATATTGATAGCAGCTGTTCTTAATACTTGCTAAAATTAGTCCAAACCAACACACTGTAAGAGGTAGAATGACATATAGTAGATTATAAAATTACATAACTGAATAACACATAACAAGCAATATTTGCTATAACAGATAACAAACAAGTAACAAACAATGAGTAATTAATTATTTGAGCCCTGTTAGTGCATGCCTGACATTATTTTGTGAACTATTTCAGACATGCTGTAAAACATCAATATAGGAATAAGGTATAATAAATTTGGTATTTAAATTTCAGATTTTCTTATTTTTCTAAAGAAAACAGCACTTAAAAACTACATTAATCTTTTCTAGGATTCTAAAATTCAACTGAAGTCCAGGTATTGCGATTCTTCAAAACAAGTACACTAAAAATCAACATCAGGAAACTCTTAGCAAGTCCATTTTACATATAAAAAGAGACATCCTAAATATTTGATAAGTATTCCTCTGTAATGCAAAGGGCCCACATGCTAAACTTTGTACTAACTAGTTAATCTCTATTGTCATTAATATCTTTATTGCAATGAGGGAATAAGCTGCGTAGCAGGAGCAGTTGGATGGAGTTTGCCAGATGATAGGCTTCAAATTTTGGTCAGACGGATGGAGAAGGGGAGTTATAAAGAGTGGCATTATTATAGGATTTGCAGAGGGGACTGTCTTAAAACCTTTTTTTTTTTTTTTTCCCTTCCCTGAAGCTCTGCTTATTTAGATGATTAATAAACCCTGATTCTGCAGCTGGCTCAATCGGAGTAAATTTTAATGGCATCACATATGGCAGTCAGAAATGGGATTTGTGTCTTAGAATTCTAGGRCATTTGTTTCTAGAGGGAGAGATGGTTAACATAATATAGCATGCAATCTAAACATAAAATTATACACAACTTACCCCCTTACTGATCATTAAAGTGAATGTGTGACAGCCTTGGGAGATCAAAATATGCAAGTACATTTTATTTGTTGATAATTTCATCACTTTCATGAATCACTGATTGTAAACGTTGTAAAAGAATAGGAATTACAAAAATATTTCCGCTTCCAAAAGAAATGTCAGAAATGTCTATTATTGCAGACTTCAAAAATTGTCCCATCATGTGACCAATGTATTTCATATATGGAGCAAACATAATAAATAACTACTGTAAGAGACATTCTGATTTAACCCTGGACATAGTAAAACAATATTCAATACTGAGCAGCCTATGGAGCTATCAAAAGATGGAGAAAGCAAACTCAGTTGTGGTGGAGAGAAGAGTGTAATCTGTGTCATGATAAAGACAACCTTGCAAGCCTCAACCAAAATGTATGGGTTTTTAGAAAGGGGGAAATCCTTCAAAATCTTTTCACCGTTCTGAATATTTTGCTATTTTTCTCTGTATGATGGCCAGTAGTACAAGTACCACTGATAAACCAGGCAAGAAGTGATGGTGCCCTGTTCCCAGCTTCTGGCAGAAGTCCCGCCCCCCTCCCAGCAGCCTCATGGACCATTTGCCCCAGGAGTCACTCCCTCTCCCCTAGTTACGTCGTCTATTGTGATTGCCTGGCAGGACCAGCCATCCCTACCGCTTTACTGAGAAGAACACCAGACCTGGAAGGCCCTTCCCCTACCTACACAGGGGGGCACCATTTTGTTTTGGCCACCATTTTATGACAGGGCACTGCCATTTTATGGCAGGGAGCTGCCATTTTGTTAAACAACATAACCCGCATGTTTTCATACTGCTCTGTGATTGRCTGACTTCCATTTCTTGAATATATTGTATATAAATGTATATTTTTAGGTTATATAAACATATAAAATTTAAAGTGGTTACCTTCCTGCATGCAGTGATTGGGGTTTCCTTTTGTTATGTGCTTCTGGGCACACTGCTAGGGTCAGCTAGTCCTGCCAGCCAATCACAGGACTGCCTGAGGATGTATGTATGACAGCGTTAACAAATGGCCATTAGGCTAGAATGTGTATGTGTATATATAGATATGTATATATGAATTTACACATTAGAATACAGTCCATCTAACTGATGTTTTGGGAAGAGATGTTTACACAGTAGTAAAAGATAAGTTTTTAGGTGGAACGTGCAAGGACTTTCACAGGACGGGTAAAGTATGCGAAGAGATAAGCATGAAGGAATGAAGGCAGGCAGAAATACTCAGAACCAATTAACACTGAAGAGGCACTTAGTCCCTGAGGAGAGACATTCTTTGCCTAAACTGCTGCAATGCAAACGCACGGTATGAACTACACAACTGGGCTGGAGACAGTTTGCCTTTTTATTGTTATTTTCTGCCTATGTTCTGTATTGGATGTATTTATTTTTACAGCTGAAGCTTGAACAAGTGACTTTTTTCAGAGGCCTGCTGTATGAATTTTGAAAGGTGGTTAATGGAGGTCTGGTGAAATTCTGTTAAAATAACTACTCACAGGCACAAGCTAGCATCGCCATTCAACAGCATTTTCCTTTTACATTAGCTGAACCCATTTCAGAGCATGCAGAACCCTGGGAAAAGGTTCAGTTGAAAAAGAGGAACTTTTTTGAAAGGCGCAGCATAAGGCAATCATCTTGATTATTTCTCCATTCTCAAACCTCTATAAGAATCCTTCCACTTAAGAAAGCCTAGTGTGTACTAAGTTTGAAGACTACTTTTCCCTTTCTTCAGCCAAGAATTCCACAGAAATTGTCAGCTCCTGCCAACACAAAATGCAAGACTGACCTTGTGTCCAGGAGCTGKTTTTTTTTCTTGTAAACTGTTGTTTTGTTCTAGGAGAACTTCAGAAATAAGTATCAATAATGAATTATCCTTCTCTAAAACTACAGACAACTTTTGCAGGACAGAAGAAAAGCATTAGGAAGAGAAAAACATTAGTAAAAGAACTTGAGAAAAGTAATATTTCATCTGTGTGCTCTCTGCTTGATTTGTTATAAACAGAAGGTTATATAGTATCTGGAGATTTTATTGCATTTGAAAAAAACCACAGCGTTTCCACATTTCTCAGAAATCTAACCTAGGAAACCACAAAATGTTAAGAATTGTTGTAGTATCCTGGTATAATAAAGCTGCAAATTTTCAAACCACAGTAAATCAGGATCTGTGGAAGAGATTTTTATAGACTACTGGCAGAAGAATTAAATTACATGTAAAATAGGCAAGGAACAAGTCTGTTCTCCCCACTGATGTATGTGATCATGTGTTTTCATACGTGATGTATAACAGGAGTGTAGCTGATTTACAGGAGGATGTATCCCCCCTGGTGTATATATTGAGTTGACGATTGGACTTGATGATCTTAGAGGTCTTTTCCAAACTTAATGATTCTATGATTCTATGATACAGGGTGGAGCCAACTGTAGAGTATTAAAAATTCACCTATACTCAGATTGTATATTTCAATATTCAGAACTTAAACCTATCTTAAATGTTGCATTTCTGAGCTCTCTAATGTATTTCAGTTCCTACTGCCTTCATTGGGAGTTGTTAATACACAACAGCCTGCAAGATCAAGTGCTCTGAGCACTTCAAAACCATGAACATGTAGGATAGAAGGCTATTTAACACTGGAGCTAGAGAAGTTAATTCGCCTCCCCGAAGAAGGCTAGTTGTCTGAAAAGACAATTATTCCAGCCTTTTACTCAGCCTGGTAACTATTTCATCACTATCTAGTATCAACATTCATGAAGCATAGCTGTTTAAGATTCTTCGGGCAGGAAAAGATTGGAAAGGGAGGATATGCGTATATAAAGAAAGGCTGCCAGCTAGACAAGCACATGCAAATATGATCCCAACGTTAACTTGGTTACTACTGTTCTCCAAATAAAATCAGCATACAAAAATATTAAACCAATATTTATTTGAGCAGGCAGGCAATGAAATAAAAGTACTATTAACTGGCTATAAGCACAGGTTGGGTTTAACGGTTCATCACAGGCCATGATGCAGTCAAAGCCTAATGAATATGAAAGAGCTATTCCTCTTGCCCCTAGCTTGTCCATTCAGGTTACAATTCCTCAACTGCTCCCCTCCTTGCTGCTTAAGATAGTAGAACCCCAAGCTGTGTAGGAATCACAATATGACCTTCCATCATAACAGCATGCCAAAGCAGCCAAATCCACATTTCTCAACCAACCAGAAAGTCTGGATTTACCACTTTTGGGACAACTATACTGTATACTTCTCTTAGCAGACATCTCTGATATTGGAAGATAACTGAAATCGCTCATGCAAACAGTTTGTCCATTCTCCTGCACATGTACCTCTCTACCACGGCTCCTAAACTTTGTCTTCAGAAGTTTTTTGCACTGTTGATGCAGCAAACTGATGCAATACCCAGCCACATTTTACCTCCATTAAACAGGAAGAATTGATCCCATCCCAATAACRCTACTACCACTCAATGAAGGGAAAGCTCCATGAGGTCCAGGAGCAGTACCATCTTCTTCACTTACTGCTCAGAATCACATAGTGGCTGATAAAGGAGTGGAAAAAATAAAAGTGGCATCCTCCCAGTGAAAACAAAAGTGTGTAGCAGTAGGTCACATGCGCCACTGTGCTTTACTGAGGTCTCTCTCCCTAGCCGAAGKAGGGTTCTCTGTGCATGGTACCTCAACTAATAAGCATACAATTTGCCAACTGCTATATCGATCATTTTGCTTCCTTTTTTTTAAACTTATCTTGTAAGTTTCTTGAAGCAATTATACCCTGAGCTCATGGTCTGCAGCCCCACCCTGATCTCTGTTGCAACTTCTAAATACACCACAATGTAAATAAATAATACCGTATAGTTCATTGTAGTAGCAGCTCTCTAGTAAGCAGATGCCTAGGTGKTTTTTTTAGGCTTATTATCATTAGTCTGATGAAAGAATACACCACTGATTGTTAGTTTCTTCCTCTCTTTATTCTTTATTCTAGACTCAGTAAGTTTTGAGGGAAAAAAAAACCTCTTCATTGAAACAGAGACTTAGAATCATAGAATCATAGAATCATTAAGGTTGGAAAAGACCTCTAAGACCATCAGGTCCAACCATCAACTCAACACCACCATGCCCACTAAACMATGTCCTGAAGTGCCAAGTCTACGTGTTTTTTGAATRCCTCCAGTGATGGTGACTCGACCACTTCCCTGAGCAGCTTGTTCCAATGCTTGACCACTCTTTCAGTAAATAAATTTTTCCTAATATCCAATCTAAATCACCCTTACCGCAACTTGAGGCCATTTCCTCTTGTCCTATCTCTAGTTACTTGGGAGAAGAGACCGACACCCACCTTGTTACAACCTCCTTTCAGGTAGTTGTAGAGAGCGATAAGGTCTCCCCTCAGCCTCCTCTTCTCTAGGCTAAACAACCCCAGCTCCCTCAGCCGCTCCTCATAAGACTTGTTCTCCAGACTCTTCACCAGCTTTGTTGCCCTTCTCTGGACACGCTCCAGCACCTCAATGTTCTTCTTRTAGTGAGGGGCCCAAAACTGAAGACAGTATTCGAGGTGTGGCCTCACCAGTGCCAAGTACAGGGGCATGATCACCTCCCTACTCCTGCTGGCCGCACTATTTTTGACACAGGCCAGGATACTGTTGGCCTTCTTGGCCACCTGGGCACACTGCTGGCTCATTTTCAGGCAGCTGTCAACCAGGACCCCCAGGTCCTTTTCCACCAGGCAGCTTTCCAGCCACTCTTCCCCAAGCCTGTAGCGTTGCATGGGGTTGTTGTGTGTGGTGTTGTGTTGTCCAAGTGCAGGACCCGGCACTTGGCCTTGTTGAACCTCATACAACTGACCTCGGCCCATCGATCCAGCCTGTCCAGATCCCTCTGCAGAGCCTTCCTACCCTCAGGCAGATCAACACTCCYRCCCAGTTTGGTGTCATCTGCAAACTTACTGAGGGAGCACTCAACCCCCATGTCCAGATCATTGATGGAAGATATTAAACAAGACAGGCCTCAAAACTGAGCCCTGGGGAACACCACTTGTGACCAGCCGCCAACTGGATTTAACTCCATTCACCACAGYTCTTGGGGCTCGGCTGTCCAGCCAGTTTTTCACCGGGTGAAGAGTACAACTGTCCAAGACATGACCCACCAGCTTTTCTAGGAGAATGCTGTGGGAGACAGTGTCAAAGTCTTTACTAAAGTCCAGGTAGACCACATCCACAACCTTCCTCTCATCCACTGGGCGGGTCACCTGGTCATATAAGGAGATCAGGTTGGTCAAGCAGGACCTGCCCTTCATGAACCTGGGCTGGTTGGGCCCGATCCCCTGGTTGTCCTGCACCTGCYTTGTGAGCGCCCTCAAGATGAACTGCTCCATAATCTTCCGCGGTACTGAGGTCAGGCTGACAGGCCTGTAGTTCCCCGGATCCTCCCTCCGGCCCTTCTTGCAGATGGGCGTCAYATTGGCAAGCCTCCAGTTGTCCGGGATCTCCCCTGTTAACCAGGACTGGTGATAAATGACAGAGAGTGGCTTGGCAAGCTCCTCCACCAGCTCCCTCAGTACTCTTGGGTGGATCCCATCYGGCCCCATAGAACTGTGTGTGTCCAGGTGGCATAGCAGGTCGTTAACTGCTTCCTCTTTGACTATGGGGGGTATATCCTTCTCTCCGTCCCTGTCTTCCAGCTCAGGGTGCTGAATGCCCTGAGCATAACTGGTCTGACTGAGGCATTAAGGCATTCAGTACCTCATCCTTTTCCTCATCCTTGGTGGCAATGTTACCCCCYGCATCCAATAACTTTTTTCATTTCAGAAAACAAAGAGACCAAGTTCCAGGGTAAGCCTATTTTTCTTATTATTTCTTGTTCAGCATTAAAAAAGAACARCTGTTCCTGTGCATTTTTGTTTTTAATCATTTGACACACGTGATCCTGTCTTGCTTTTATGGAAATAAACCTTTTAGAGAATAGAAAAGAGATGAACTCTTCTGAGCTCAAGAATGTGGAGAGCAAAGTAACTTCCTTTGCAGCTCCAAAGTACATACTCCTCTGTACCCAAGTAATAGTCTATGTTCTCACCTTGATCTGTGTTGCCAGAAATACCACAAATAAGTTTGGCCTCCAGAGCTACAGTTGTCCAGTACTGCTCTTCTGTCTAATCTGTTGTATAAAGCCATATCAGCAAAACTGTAATCCTAGCTGGAACACACACTTGAGGAAAAAAAAAACCAAAATCAAACAATCAGCTTTGCACTTGTGAAGTCACTATAGTAATAAGCAGTGATGGACAGTGGATCTGAAGTTTATTCAGGTTTCCCTAACCTTCTTAGTCATGGAGGTCAGAGTCCTCTACAGTGTCGCCAACACACAGAGTTTTATTCTTAATCTTCCATTCTCATATTTTCTTCACACTAAACCTTTGCTTCTGGTGCCATGTGGGGGAAAAAAAAAAATACCTTATCTTTTATTTTTTAAAAAGAAGAGAGATTTGGCTCCCAATATTTTAGAGAAATCTTTGGATATTGGAACTCCACACAGCAAAAATTAGCTATTAAATTAAGTCAGTGTCGTGCCTTTTTTAGGCTACTAAAAGTAATCCCTCACAATAGACCTACTCTAGACCTCTGGTAAAGATTGGGGACTATATGAATTAAGTGTGTGAGACACTACAATGTTACAGGTGTAGTTCTTAGGAGATTAGTTTAGATGAGGGAGGAATGCAAAGGAGGGTGCACCCTCCTGTTCTGGCATTTCTCTTCCCCTCCACTCCTGTGGTCACTGTGCTTGCAGCTGTCTTGGGGAAGAACTATAAGGATTTTGTCTGTTTTCTTGAAGTGCCCAGACTCATGAAAGTAGCATGGACATTAAGGCTAATGCAGGAAACTTCTAATGACAGAGCTGAATAAAAGCCAAAGTATTTTTACATTACAGTGTGATAAAAAAGACCTTTCCAAAATATGTGGGGCTTAAAAGTCTGGCTTCACAGATTGGGAAATCAAACAATGACTGACACATATCTCTAAATATTTGTGTTGCAAAGTTGATAAAATAGACTGTGATGATATGTTAATGTTAACTGTCTTCTGGTCTACAAAGGAATTATGCAGTAGTCTTACAGAATGGTGACCTCTGCATTCTTGAAAGATTTATTCTTTTTCTGTTTATTCAATGTACTCTATGGTGTGATTGTCCTACATGTGGAGATAAGAAAAGCAAATGTGAAGAAGAAATGCTTAGGTTTGCAGCTCATAACTTGGGAGTTGATTTCAAAATTCTGAGCTAGATTTTTGGGTATTTTAAAAGTTAGCAAATGAGTATGTGAATATTAGAAAGGGAATAAAAGAAGATATGAATCAGATGGAAATTCTGAGTGMCGGAAAACTTACTGGGTAAAATAGACAATACATAAAGGAACTGTGTTTAACTACTTTCCTTCTGTAGCACGTCAGCATTAATCTAGAAGGTTTACCACTTTCTTTTGGGTAGAATCAGAAAGCCAACCAGCCCTAAATTGATCAGTTTATTATGTAATGTAAATTGTAAAAATGAACATTCTATGGCTTTTATCATAGACCTCTGAGTAATAAGTAGAGAAATAAGCAATCATTTATTTTGATAGGATTAAACAAATGAAGGATTTGAACAATATTAAAGAAGACATCACTAATGGGCTGTGCAAATGTGTTGGCAAAAAATAAACCCCACCCCTTCACCTCATGGGTATTTCTTGTTTGTCTGATAAATATGAATAGAGTTGATATTTTAGTTCAGATGATTTATTCTCCAAAATACTGGAGAACGTGTAGATCTGTACTGTGTCAGGTAAAGCAGTAAAATTAGACACGTACAGCAGAGACCTGGATTAAGAAGAGGTATAAAGAAGACTGAGAAAAAAAACGGTTGTATCTAGAAAAGCTTAAAATGGATTTTAGAGAAAGATTTCTAGGAGAAGATATCTGAGAGGAAATGAAATTACAAGTCGTAGGAATAAAGGCTCACTACTCTTGAAATAAGGCTAACATTTTATTTATAAATAAAACAAAACCTATATTGCCAGAATTATTGAACAGATAGTAGACAGCAATTTATACTTTTTTCTCTACATCACATCATCCCTGACCAGATGTCACTTGATCACACTGATCTTTTGATATGCTGTTTAATATATTCTCTTATGAAAACTGATGTCTTATTGCTACCCGTTAATTTCCACTCTGCCTCTAGTATCCTCTTTACCTTAACAGTATTTTTTTTCTAGTTCAGATCTATTCTAGCAAGCCTATGTTGTATATTTCTTTCTCCTAAAGGTGATCCGTTGTATTTTCCTGCTTATCGCCACTCTTATTTCTATTCTCCACCTGGCATCTGTTCCTAGAACCCTCCCTCCTCCATCTAGCTAAAAGTGATTTCTGTGACCTTGTGATTTCTTTTCCAGCAAGGGCAGGGGTAGGTTCTTCTTTGCTTACAGTATCCAGCTGAACAGAAGATTGAAACTGGATGGGAAAGATTTGTCACTGTAACCTCTAGTATTGCTTATGAAATAATATGTATGGCTCATTAGGAATCTTCAACAGTAGGTATTAGGAAGCTSAGCTAAGTTGCTTAGTTGTGACTGGCCACTACAATCACACTGTATGGTGTCCGATCTCTGATTACAGAAACATGACTCTTTAATTAGGAGAAAAGTGTACAGGAAACCACTAAGGATTTAAGTCTGTCATAGAGAAAAACTAGCATGGGAAGTGGTGGCAAGCTTAAAAGCTAGTAGGAATCTTACTACTAGACTTACCTAAAACAACATACCAGAAATGATGGGATTAATTTTTTCTGGGTGCAGGTGTATATTTCATTTTCTCTCTTCACTGCATATAAACAGAAAAATTTTTTGCACAATATCACAAGACTATGAGTCCCTCATAGATTGGCAGGCATGCTAAACTATGTACTTCTTTCTGCAGTACATAGCAAAGAAATTCTTTTTGCAGCAAAGAATTTCTGTTGCCTTCTCAAATGATGAGAACAATTTGTCTCTACTTATATATTAATGGCCAAGAATTTTAGCTATTGCTTAAAATAAGTTACACTCTGCAATTAGTCCATTGAAGTATGACATCTCAGCATGGGCATAAATCTCTTACAATGGCCCTTTCTCAGGTATAAGCTATAGGGCTAGCATTTGCAATTTCAAGCRTGTCAATAAACACTAACGAAAATGATGCCGAAAGTGGAACTTGCTTGAAAATTTAAAACCAGAGTGAATGCTTTACAAAGTCAACTTTTTCACATTAAAAAATTCTGCATAATTCTGCAAATTCAGTTCCCAAATTAAAATTAAATACCAAAGAATTTCATTAAGACCCCAAAGTGAACTGGGAAATTAATAAGCATCAAACATAGATTTTATTGAAGCATGACTAATATGTTCTTTGCAAGCTGCTTAAATAAGTGTTATTTCCTTATTCAAGACTGTATTTCTATCAAACATGCTGTGATCATTTGGAAACAAGAAGTATTTTTAGTATTTCTTCTCTAAACTATTTAAAAATCAAATATACTTTTGCCTGAAGAAACAAATCTCAGAAGGATTTTTCTTCAAGAGAGGATTTTCCATAGATTCTGCAGAAGCTATAATGGTCTGCAGCAATATTTTGACAGTTCATAACCAGCATGACATTTGATACATTTGTACTTACTTTGACTGTTGCAGGGTAATCAAACAGCTAAAATGTAAAATTTATATTGTCTGTTATTAAGAAATAGATAATTTTCTAATTTACCATGACATGTTCCAGTGACTTCCCTCACTATCCTAATAGTTTACCTAATGAATGAAATTGTTAAATAGCCAGATGACTAATGCTTTCCTTGCTTTAGCTGCAATGGTGTTAAAATCTGCAGAATATTCAGTAGAAAACCTCCTCAATAGAGGGTCAGAAGAAGGATRCTGCCCCTGTTTCTCCTTCTTCTTACACCCTCTTATAACTGTGCCTGTGTATGTCAGAAAACATGGAGGGGAAGGGATATTTCTAACAGTGCTAGAGGGAAAAGGAACATACCCACTGCAGCCAGTAGGCTCACTGGCATTGACAGCTCCAGCATGGGACAAAGTTATCCTGCCTGCCTGCTGGCCAATAGATTTAGCCTGCATAAAGGGTCTTCCCAGAAGTCTTGGAGAACTTTTGACTGAGTTAGCTTTGTTGCTTCCCTCACTGCAYGTCCTCCTCTAACTTTCCCAAATCTGTCTGGGGCTACACTGCTATATGTTTATTTTGTAATTTCAGTATGGATATATACAAGATATAGGGGTGGATTTGGTGGAGTAGGTGGGTCACACCCTTGATGACACCGTTTAGCCTGACAGAGAATGTTCTCAGTGCCACAAGATACTACCATGGCTACACAATTAGGTGATCCGCCCCCCTGTTTAGCTCAGGTTTGCAGCTGTCCCTTCAAGTTAAATAATAATGAGAAATGGAACAGAGAAAGGATTTCTCTCCTCCCCCATGTTTCCACCTACCTTTCTCTATTTCTATTGCATTTAAAACAGCAGATAAATGCTAAGGAAAAAAGGAAAAACTCTGTCAAGCTAAATAAATTGTATGAAGAGAACAGAAAAGTCTGAGGGTAATACAAGTATTCTTCTAATACTCCTGTTCATGTGTTAGACTTCAAAGATAGTACTGAACTCTGTGATGGGATTTCTTTTCTCAGAATATATTTAATTTCTAGAACTGTAGGTAAGAGYGGTTTGATCATAGATTCCAAGATCATATATACATATATTCAGCTCATATCTTAGCTGGTCTTTTTAACAGCAGCATAATTAGTTATACCATGTAGTTTATACATATTCCATAGCAAACACAAGTCAGGAGACCTGAACTCTCCTTCAGGAGACTCTTCTAGTGAGCAGCTTTACATCTTTGGGGTAACCCTTAGACTTTAATGTGCACCCTGTGCATATAATGATTACACAGGGACATTTAGTATAGTGACTTAGAGCATTTTTACTTCTGCTTTCAAAACCCAGAAAGCACTGTACATTTTCATAATTAAAATAGAACTATTCATTCCAAATAKGCATTTTATCTCATTTAACAAACAAAGAGATTGGAACTCATGCTCCTGAACCTACCAGGATGGCCTCTTAATTATAGATGGAAAACAGTACAGATGGACACAATTAAATCCTCAGATATTCCAGTAAATATTTCTGTTCTGTATTTAAAATAAAAGTGTAAGATCTAGCCTCCATTCTATATAATATTGGAAGGAAGCACACAACTCAACCTGTAAAAGTGTTGTATAATATAGTCAAATGCAGAAAAAATACATCCAGAAACAAAGAATACATGTTTTAGAAATACAGAGAGGAAGATTCTAGGAGAGCATTGACTCAGATAAAGAATTAGCGAGCAGTTTATTATTGTCCCAAATAAAAGCTTCTAGTGCAGTGCTGTGGCAAAAAGGACTAGTGAGGTCTTTGAAGATATAGAACAGGAATACCCAGTAGAAGCCAGGGAATGATCTTACTACTTTGTAGAGCAGGCTTCTTGGATTTTGTGTCCTCATTTCATAAGAGAGATGAATTAGTAAACCTAGTTATAAGAATGGCCATAAAATGATTAAGGAATTACAAATTGAGTCATTCACCCTGAAGTTTAGGAAGCTCAGTTTTTTTCCAACTCATTGTGAGGCTGAGGGATGACTCGATTGTTATACTTTAGTACTTACAGATGAAAAGGATATCTGATGGGCAGTGAGGCTTTTTCAGTATTGCTGACAAAGGCATAAAAAGACGCAGTGACATGAAATTAAACTGACACAAATTCACCGCCATAACAGGATGTAAATAAGTCAGTAATCAGAACTGGAACAAATTATCAAGGAAGGAGTTGAACTCGTCCTCACTTGAAATGTTAAGAGGAGAGTAAATCTTATTTGTATAAGGTTATGATATATTGAGAACCTAAAAGAGTGAAAAAGTCAATATCTGAATCCAAACCATTGGGCTGTTTCATCATGGTAATCTCTTCTGACTTTACTTGGCATTAATAATTATGTTTCCTATGCATTTACTCAACTTTCCAAGTTGGGACAGAATTATAGGAGTTAGAGAACTCAGATGTTACAAAGCTGAACCAAAGAAAGAGAAGAAGTAGAGAGAGCAGGAAAGAAAAATTTGCATAGAATTATCATCTTAAAAAAAAAAAAAAGGAAGAAAATAAAATACTTTTGACCTATAAAAAGAATGATCTTGTAGACTGTATAGGTGAATACTACTATATAAAGAGCAGCACTTTGGCTCACTTGGACAAGATTTGTTTTGTAACTGCAAGGCAAATTTTGATCCAAGAGCTAAGCTCACATCACTGTGTAGTTCACATTAGACATCATTGCCACTAACTAAATGAATTATCAAGGACCTGGTGTTCCGAACTGTGGAGTCTCCAAAACGGTGATTGAAAGCACTGGGAGCTGAAGTTCTCAACCTCTCCAAACTGCAGGACTTACTTTCATCCTTAYTAGCTTCGCATCACTGAACTAGATCCAGCCATCATACTTAACTATTACTGTCTCTATTGACTTTAGCGGGGGGAAATAGGGTCTGCACAATMCAACTACATTTAAATTATTGCATTTCCACAGCAACAAACAAATGTTTGGCTTGCAGTAATTATACATTTATTCTATGTACAAAACTAAATCCATATTAGCACAAATCACCTACTGTGGCACTCATGCATGTACAAACACCGGGGAAAACATCATTGTAGTTCAAATAGGAAATCATTCAATAACATATAAAAGAAACTTTTACTCAGTTGTTGGCCCCCAGCTATTACCATATTTTTTAGTTTTATATAGGAAACCTATATAGTGACTCTTGATGTTTTAACTCTTGTGGGCAACAGTTTCTGTTTTGTTTTAAATTGCTGCATAACCTCTGATGCCGCTATGTTGTACTCTAAAGTTCTCCTTAAGAATTTATATTTTCCAAATTTCTTACTTCCCACGACTTTCAGAAATGTTCAACAACTGTTTTTGATTTCTGGAAGAATGTGGAAGAATAAAGCAAAATAACATAAAGAAAAGGATATGATTTTTTTTTTCTTGAGTAACTAAAAACTACACAAAATAGAGCTAGCATTCCGTAAGACTCCATCTGGCTAGGAGCTCTTGTTCCCTTTGCCGTCTGCATCGCAAGCAGCCTGCAGAAAAAAAAAATCAGGGGTTTGGCCAAACAAATTCAAAACAGTTTTGTTGTTGTGACATTCTGCCTTCATTTAATCATTCAGAAGACTTCCTCTAGATACTTAAGAGCCATTGATTAGGTTCATGTTGGTACATTAAAAACCACAAAAATGAAATTATCAGGGACCACGATGTGAGATGTCCCTGATTTGACAACTTTGTGTTGTTAGTCAAAAGAAGCAATGACTTGTATGTAGCTCTTCTCTATGATCTGAATTGCTGCAGTGCAATAACAGAGCCTCTAGCAGCACGTCTGGAACTGTGGCTTAGAGGTGATGCCAGACCGTAATATGAAAGCAAAAGGATGGTAGCAGTTTTGCATGTGTGTTCCTCTGCTACTGCTTATTATCAAAGATCCATTGCAGTTTTATGTAGCATGAGGGTCCTYAAAATTGGGTAGCTGAATGATGAGTATCATTTATGGGAGCCAAGAACAAAGACGGTGTAACTTGTAATGGAAGTTTGAATAATTTCATGCTATCCTCTGCATCACTGAGCAAGAGGTTCAGAGTTTCTAGGGTGATGGAGTCAAGACAGAGAACAGAAATCAGATAAATCTTCTGATCAGCTACTGCAAATGACTTGAGCATTCTCTGCTGGGATTCAAATTCAGCCAAGACAAAGCTTGCTTTTCTTGTGGTTTCACTAAGGATTTTGGGAGAATTGCGCATTCTCTCTGCACAGTCTATGTGGGGGTGCTGCTAATCTTGGCATGTTATTGAGACAATTTGCATCTGAATTTGCATTTGAAACACACAGAAGAAAATCCTGCAGAAAGCCTGCCTAAATAAAAGATACAGGAGAAAAATAATGTAYTCAGAATAACTGAAGACCCCACATTGTCTCATTTTAACATATCCTGAATCATCTAATATTTTTGCAAAATGTTGGAAAAAAAMCACACTATATACATATGCACATATACATGCATAGATTCTATGTTAGGTTTCATTATATACTTAGGTGCTTATATAAATATATATAATACGGACATAAGCCATTATATATATTCTATGTGCTTTTTGCTACTTGCTTTTTAATTCTGTTCCAACATTTCTTTGTTTCCATGTGCAGTTTTATCTCATGTAACATCTCCAATGCCACAGTCTAGCCTGCAAGATAAAGATAATATTTGCTATCTGACAGATGTTTTGGGAGACTTTCATAGTCATTTCAGTGCTAATGTTAAAACTTCCAGTCTTTCATGAGAACTGAGTTAGTGATGAACTTATTAATGTGTGCCATGAAATTACTTGATGTCCTAGATACTATGAAGTGCTTAGTTTTATTTATTTATTTAGCTGTTAAATCACAAATATTATAGAAGTGCTCAGTAAATTAATTACTTATCCTATGAGAAGTTTATCTCTTGGATTCTTAACTTGTGTTTCTCTAAATGCGTAATCAGACTATTACATTCACGCCGGATTTTTCATCTGTTTTATTTACAAGAAACACAGCTAAGCTATAAAATCTGTGTTGTATTAATAAACTGATACACATTATAAGGCAAAGCACCAAACAGAATCTTCCAGGAGCATGAGGTTTTTTTTTTTCCCTAGCTTTTTCTTGTAATTTCATTTGAGGATAAAGTCATTTAGAAGCATTTTGGCAGGGTATTACAGTTAAAAGGCTGTAGAAATAATGCGGAAGAAAGAATATAGGCATAACACAGCATGATCACATGGCAACCAAGCCAGATTTATGATTTCATAAAGCTGAATATAATGTGAAGAAAGAATACATAAAGCACATTTTGCAAAATACTAATGTTAGAGATAATTACACGTGAGAATAAAATAAGATATATCTTCAAAAATTTTGGAAGGAAAAAATACTGAACCCAGATGACATAAAATGAATACAGAAAAGAGCAGAAGTAACCCTGGCCACAAGAAAATGAATCTTAATGTCTTTCTTCCCCATCCAAAATACTAAGTGGATATGTCCTTAGTATTGCCATTTAAAGCCCAAAGCATTTCTCATTCTGTGTGTCTGGAGAGCACATATGATTCATTCCGTAGTAACTAAAGAAAAATATCCCTATACAAAGAGTCAGACATGTTAGTGATTAGAAACAGGCAATGTGTGCATCCTTCCTGTCTCTGGTCATGGACTTAGAGACTCTGGCATCCCAATTTAAAATACATTTGTCCGAAGTGCTGTATTTTCTGCTGCTGATGTACAATCCTCATTAAATTACTTCATAGATTGGCTTATTTCTACTTTACAAGAAGTTTGAGTTTTTGACACTGACACTTATTTGCAAGCTGATCTTCTACATCCTGACCGTGCTAGGACCTTCAGAATAGATGTTCTCTACAGAGCAAGAGAAACATTTCTATCTCTGGATATGTACTCTACCCCTGTTCATATGTACCTATTTGACCTGCTGCTTTGCGATTTAATTCCCAGAACTACTCTGTCTGGACAGTGGTGATTCCCAGAAACATATTTCAAGGCAAAGCAAATCAATGACTTGATGGCTGAAATCTAATTTCTAGTAGTTGTGTGTAGTATAGGACCAGAGCCATACCTCTGAGAATGATAATGCAATACAAAAAAAAAAAAAAGGGGAGGGGGGGGGGACGAGGAAGGGGAAGGGCACAGAATCTGTCTCCAGACGGCATGTGGTAGCGGAAATAGCAAAATTAAACATGAATTCCACTTTCCAGATTTAAAACTTCCTTAATCTAGAGTCTGCATTTTGGATACCTGAAATCCCACTTATTCTAACAAAAGATTTCTAAAACATTTTTTCAGCTCTTATACTCACGTGTTTCAATATTAAAACCTAGATAGGCATAATCTAAGTGTGTGAGAACACTATTTCTTTTCTGAAACTACTTTAAAAATTCACATTTGCAATCATTCTGTGCCATCATGTATTCTCAAAAAAGCTGGTTTATGTTAACAGGATAGTAGTCTCACAAGATATTTTCTAACACTGTGGAAATTATATATGTTTAATCAGAAAACTTATCTATGACTAGCATTTATAAATGCATTTTTTCCTCCCCAAAAATAAAACAACCCTCTCTTTACCCAAAACACTGCTATTCTGGCATGAAAATGGATACTTCAACCATCCAATTTTAGTACAATAAAATTCAGTGTCTCAAATCTTTAAAACAAATGAAATGAATAAACCTCACATTTTGTTTTCAAATGGATCTGTGAATAGATTTGCACAGTACTGGTTTTAAACAAAGGTGGTATTTATTGAAAAGCAATGGTAGTGATTCAGAATTTTTCTGGGGTTAGTGCACATCTTAAAAGGGATAACTAGAATCTTGAAAAGCATTCAATAACCTTGACACATTTTACATCATTACAATTATGTCTTTGTTCAGGTTTATCACACTCTCCATTTCTCAATAACTATCGATCTCCTGCCTTTGTTAACACCATGCAATAGTTTTTATTTTGGAAACATGTTCAGCATTTTTATGACAGAAGGCACCATAATGGCATGATTAAAAATGAGCATTTTTATTATATTAAATCAAATCTTCAGTTTTTGAAATATAATTCAGCTGCATCATTGGGGAATCACTTCTAAAATCTGTGTTCCCAAGCAACTCTGAAACCCTCTGTTGCTATTTTCCTAGGGATATATTTCAGTGTTATGCACTTTATGACATTTCTAGAGATTGAATTTTCTGCATTTTTCTTTTTTGTCTCAGGTTCATCTTCAAAATATGCTGCTAGCAGAACCACTGCATAGTGATAGTCCACTGTGTCTAGAAATCTCACCAGTTTTGTTCAGTAAGGAGTAGCTTCAGAAGACCCATACTTTAACACAATAAGGATACCTTGACATGACCAGGCAAATATTTGTGAAATGTTTGTGTGGGAGGTGTGTGTGTGTGAGAGGTGAAGAATTAGCTTTTTCCTGGTTTTGTTATAGATGACCTAAGGAATGTGGCAATGGAAAGTATCCACCAAAGAATAAGCAAAAGCTGTTGCATTTCAGGTGCTAAACAGTGTACAAGGAATGATTACCATTTACTCCTATACCAGAATATGCCAGTAGTACCAAGAATGGAGTGAGAAAAATTTGGGACTGACTCCCAAAAAGCAGGTAAACTATTCAGGCTTTCTATGGSAAACATGCCATKACTATCCTGACTGATTTGTAGAAAGAAATAATCCTTTCCATTAAACTTCCGGGCATAGTAAAAAATTGGAAGACCAACAAAAAAATGTTTGAGCATTCAGGAAAGAAACTACTCTTCATGCAGTAGTACCAAGGAAATTGTTCTTTCCAGAAGATTTATCCCCATGTCATCCTTACAAAGACCTATATAGATGTTACAGAAACCATCCTTTAAAAAGTTATTACAAAGAAGGAAGACTAGAAGAAGAAAGAAGGTTGCAGCAGGAATACCTCATATTCACAATTGCTACTACTACTCATAGTAGCTATTAAGTAATGATACTGTTACTACTGTTTGTAAAAGGGTGGCACCCAAAGAACCAAATATTAGGCCCAATTTGTTCTACAGAATGTCCAAAAGATCTGTTCAAAACACATCCTGGAGGAGTAAAAAGTCAATCAAAAGGCAGAAGAAGAAGCAAAGACATGAAATAACTAATCTCCTACATGACTTCAGGCAAATAGGCCATTCAGGGCTAGAAGATGATCTAGCTTAGTTCTGCTTAGCAAGTCATGCAGTGGATGCTGTACTACTCAGGTTTACAGGTATCATCAGAAGTTGTCCATGACTAAATGCTTCTTCAATTTCCTGGACTAAGAAAATAATTTGGAGTCTTCTAAAATGTTTTGGGTTTTTTTTTTCATTTTACTGGTGGAAGGGGAGGTGGGAGAACAATGAGCAGTGGATGATAAATTGAATAACTAAGATATTTAGATGGTGAATAGAATATTTTGTTTGATCAGACCCAAAATAGTTTATTTCACTATTTAAGAGCTGAGATAGCTGAAAAATTGAATAAATTAATTCTAAAATTATATTTCCCTTTAAGCTGGACATTTAAAGATTTTAATTTGGAGGCTATTTAAATGACATGATTTTGCAGATGGTATTATTTTGCAGGAGTCAATGGAAAAAGGAATTTGATTAACTTGATACATCATTATTAATTTATTTATTTGCCCCAAAAGTTTTTTAGTTAAACAAGGTATCATGGCCACTATCTCATCTTTTCCTTGGTACCTTTTTATTTATGGTGTATTTGTTTCAGAATACTGGAACATAACCTAATGAATAATACCATAAAATCTTGCACAGATTAGGGTCTAACATCTCACCAGCAGGTGTTGTGCTGTTGTACCTTCTGAAAATTGCAAAGATGGCTACAGGAAAGATCATTAAAATGCTACCATTTTCTTTAATGGAAACACAATCAAATCTCATTCAGAAATTTTTATATTATCAGTTTATATGGGTCTCCTAATGCTGTTTTAATTTTGCAATATTGATTTTAAATGATAGTGTGAAAAAGAAAAAAAAAAGGAACAATAATGGGTCTTATATCAACATTGTTGTAAGATCTTCTATTCCACCATTACAGAGGTCATTTTCTGGCAGTGCTTTTGCATATTAACAATGCTGCACCGGATGAAATATATGCTGTAAAATTCAAACCATCCATTAGTATGTTAATCTTTCTCTAAGATACTATATAACAAGAATATTATGTATTAATTCTGTACTTCTACCTTCTCAGGTTCTTCACAGCCAGTATATTGATATTGAAACTGTTTCGATAAAACACTGCACTTTTACTGTTCCATTGAAATATATTTATTAAAACAATGTCCTTATTACTATATTGAACCATAAAATTCTAGTTGTCATATGACACTACTTAATTAGATTTGATATATTAAATAAAAATAAATACACCTATGCCCTGTTCTAGATATTTCAACATAACTAATTTATAGTACATTAAATTAGAACATATGAAATGATAATTTCAAATAGGAACTCAAACATTTTAGAAACTCCTTTCCTGAATATTTAAATGAATGATAGTATAAACAAGTACTGACTTTTATACCTGAGAGATCTACAGAAGTATTTCAATCTATTTATCCTGAGTGTAACAATACATCAGTTTAATGATAAGAGGGAGTACAGTATGACTAGAAATCTTTTTCTCCACTCTGATTCTTATACAGCAGATCCTTTAATTGCATACACATATGCTTAGTTATTAATATGCTTAGCTAAAGTAATTGCTTTTGAGATTACTATTTCTTGTCCAGAATTTTGTGGATAGTGATCTGGGTACTTTGAAAAAACCCATAAACAAAGAAAAACAATATTTAATCACTTTGAAGCTTACTCAGCATTAATCTAGAAAGATAAATACATGTACCTTTAAATCCACATTTTAAACATTCRTATGAAAAAACTGATTAATAATCATACAGCTGCTATATGTTATTGCCTTTCATTACATTCAATGTTTTGAAGATATCACTGAACAAACTATATTATATTTGAAATTCCAGGTCTTCAAAAACCATAGATAAAGTGAACAGTTGTCAGTACTTAACCTGCTTCCTGGATGACAACATTTGGTATAAAGCAATTAGTCCTTCACAGTATGAATGTGTTAGAAAAGAAGAGTCATCAGCCAGAATAATTATATAACCAGAGCATCCTCTGGTATTTTTTGGATGAACTCTTTCTATCAGATAATTTGATGAGATGATGAAGACAAAGTAAAGTGATGATCACTGACTTAATACAGAAAAGTTAGGGATAATTTTCATTACGTCAGTATGCCAACTTACACTTCTTTGATCAAGTAATGCTAATGCGCTAGATCTTGGTATTTAATTCAGCTGCCCTTTGTCCTGCCACAACCCATTACCAACACCATTTGTACTGCAACCCCATGGAAACCTATTTGGTTTCCCTTGAGTAGCCATTCACAACCTTTGATTTCACACCCTATCAGCTTTAGATCAGTGTCGTGGTTTAACCCCAGATGTATTTCTCTGAGTATGGGACTGCCTTTTTGATAGATAACTCCTGCCTTGGAAAGTCTTCGTTCCTGAATCAAAGCCTGACAGCTGGGTTAGGGCCAGTTCTTTTTTTGCCGTATATGTTACAGCAAAATTCAGGGTCACTTGTCAAACTAGTGCTCCTTCGGGTAAAAGAGTGGCTGACCGCAAGCTTTCTGCTGTAAATTGATTGTTTAAAGCCATTTAATAGTGATGTTAGAGACAATGCACTGAACAGATGGGCTGGATGTTTGTGCTAGAGTAAAACTGAAGATAAAAGCAAGAGTTTCTTTCCATTAAACATAATGTAACTATATATATAAAAACATATACATAAATGTCTGTCAAAGCACAAGTTTCCATGCTAATGTTTTAAGTGTCAGCTATTAAAAATGAATGCCCTCACTTGACCTAAAATTTGTCAACTTGGCAAACAGATAAACAAAAGGGAAACATAGCTGAAAGCCTGAATTCAATTTTGGGTCCCTGAATCCAAAAATATGTGGAGTGATTGAAGAATGTCTGGTGCAGGACAAAAAGCACGATCCAAGGTCAAGGAAACAAGAACTTTAAGGGAAGATTAAACGGACAGTAGTTGTTCAGAAAGAGAAACAAAAATCAAGAGGCAACATGATTACAGCCTTCAAATGCATAAAAGTCTTCTGCAAAAAGGAAGGGAACTGTGAAGCTGAAGAACAGATTGCTTGGGAAGTCTCTCCTGGTCTGCAATGAAGGCAGCATGTTCTGAAATTTAACAAGAAGTCTCAGGTCATGTTGTAGGGAGAAGCAAAATACATTGCACAAGTAGAGTGGGAGGCCTTGGACTGTGGTGTGGTGGGACTGTGTGCCAGGTGCATCTGCCCTGGTAAAAGACTGGGGGCATCAGGACTGCTGTGTCCTTACTTTTCGCGCCTTTACTTTTCGTGCCCTTACTTTCACGCCTTTACAGTGGCAAGTGCCGACCATCATGTACACACTTTGGGTCAGTAATTATGGTCATGTATACACCTCGGACGAGGAGTAAGAAAGTTACGGCCCTCAGCCAATTAGAGTTGACCACAGATCAGATTCAACTAGGGTATAAATGGAGCCCCGCCAGAGGGCAAGTTGAGTCGGTCCTCCTCGAGCAGCAGGTCTGCAGTCGGGACTCTCCCCTTGGGTCAGGATGCCGCCCGAAGAAACACCTCGAGCTTCAGAGCCCTCATCCTGTGCACATTTTGGATACTTATTTCTAAAGCTGGCTGTGCGGTATTAATTCCTCATACACCATCCCAAACCTGTGGTTTACTGATGCTGTCGGAGTGTTGAACGATTTTGATGAGCCTCATTCTAGTTAGTTTTCTGCTAAAAAATTTTGATTTAAATAAAGTTTATTTTTGAATCTATCACCTGCCTAATTTGATGTTGTGAGCCTCTGCGGCAGACTGCTTACTGCAGTTCCTAACAGGAAGACAAGAGATGGAGACAAGTTGGTCTGATGCACAGATGTATCATAAAGCATCAGCCTGCCATTTGATTCCTGCTGTCTCAGAAAAATAAACAATTTCTGTCATGATGGAAAAACACCCAAGAGAAGTTGTATCCACCATGTAGCAAGCATAAGAAAAAAACAAGTARAAGAAAAAGAGTTATAAATTTCCCAAACCTTACCACTGGACCATTGCTAACAATGTACGGCCAAATATTTGTCAGCAACAACACTTCTGCAGCTGATCATGTCTTTGAGCAGGGGATTATCATAGATAAACTTCAGAGGACTCTGCCAGAATTGGGACATAGTGATCATCAGGCCTCACACAAAAGAGGAGGTCATAAGCATGACTGATCTTTTTATGTGATGCATTAATCTGATAGAATATGAATTGAGAGTATAAGAGATCAAAGCGAAAAGTCTATGGATGGTGAGGGTTCTAAGCACATGGTACCTTACACCTCCCCTTGCCATCTGGAACACAGCTGTCTCTGTAGTAGTTTTATTTTTGATATCTCAATCCACAACTATGCATTTTGACCCGTACAAAAGGGATGGAAGAATGACCCAGAGCTCAGAAGTTAATGCTCTTAGAAAACTGGTTAATCCTTCATAGATGAGAATTGCATTCATGATGCACCTGTCAACATGATCTCTAAAACATCCATATTCTAGATTCCTGCACAAATTTAGTCATTACCTACAAAGTTAGAGAAGAATTTTATACAGCCACCAAATCTTACTGATTGAGTTCATTTAATTACATATTTTTTATCTTGTATTCAAAATAAACATAATAGTCTCATACCAAGATTTGACTTCCAGATATTACTAATGGTAAAAACCCCAATGGTAACCTGAACATGGTTTGCAGTAAATTAAGAATATATATATGAGAGGCACAACAGTCTAGGTGTTTTTCTAATGTTGTGTTCAATGCCTGAGGATAATATATTCTCACCATTGTGCAGATTTGTCAAAAAAACATAAAATCTCACTAGTAGTGAGCAGCTCTGCCAACAGCTTCATATGCAGGCTTTGGAATTACTTTGTTTCACACAAGTTTTACTTGTTATATTGGGTCTGGCTGGGGTGGAGTTAACTTTCCCCATAGCAGACCTCATAGTGCTGTACTATGTATTTGTAGCTAAAACGTATAGAACACACCAATATTTTGGCTACTGCTGAGCAGTGCTCCCAAGTATCAGGGGTGTCTCTCCAAACCACACCCCCACAAAACAGCTGGGGGTGGGCAAGAGTTTGGGAAGGGGCATAGCCGGGACAGATGGCCCAAACTGACCAAAGGGATATTCCATACCATATGACTTTGTGTTCAGCGATAAAAGGTAAGAAAAGGGGTGGGGGTGGGGGAGCATGTGTTATTATGAAATTTGTCTTCTGAAGCAACCGCTATGTGTACTGAGGCCCTACTTCCCAGAAAGCGGCTGGACATCACCTGCTTATAGGAATTAGGGAATAGGTCTTTTTGTTTTCCTTTGCTTCCATGCGTAGCCTTTGCTTTGTTTTATTAAACTGCCTTTATCTCAACCAAGGAATTTTTCATCTTATTTTCTCCCTGTCGTGCTGAGGAGGGAGAGTGACACCTGGCAGACAGCTAAGGTCGACTCACCACAGTCGTTTTTGGCACCCAATGTGGAGCCTTCAAGGAATTTGTTATAAGGCTAGGAATTGGGAAAAGTAATGGGCAAAGCATGGACTGAACACTGTGGGGAATTTTTGTTGTTTTAATTGTGGTGAAGGGATGAGGGATGGAGTGTGCATAAATTGTTCACATTTGTCRGTGTTGTGATGATGTTATTTTGATGTAATTCTTTTGTTGATGTAAGTGAAGTTTGTGAAGAATGTTGATTGTGCAATGAATGTATATTTTAATGATAATTCTTAAATTTGTGATTTATAAAGGTGAGGAATGGCATGTATTGGGTTTACGTGGAAAGGTTTTGGTAGTGGAAAGGCTGCAGGGGTGGCTTCTGTGAGAAGAATGTTGGACAGAGACAGTTCCAGCCAGCTCTGAGACTTCTGTGTAGGTTAYTGGAATCAGCATTTTGAACATGTGCTTTTCTGGACGGACTATTCCATTCACTCAAGATAAAGGAATTACTGTTCTGATGCTGGTAAGAGAGATCCACAGGTAGGCTGCTGAATTTTGAAGCTTCATTCCCAGAAGTGTCAGCTCTGCTTAGTGCCTCCAAGACACATACTGAAGATATRTTCCTTGAGCAATTTACACTTTGTCTCAGGAATTCTTGACCCAAGAACTGCCGGAAGTAAGGAGGTATGTGCTTGAGTTTTCCTTTTTTCTTTCTCTGTGCATGCTTTATTAGCAACTATTGGATGCAGGATGCTGGTCGAGAAGAGTCTTTGATTCAGCCTCTAGAGCCATTCCTGTTAGGTCTGCTGCTGCCACAGAACCTCCTTTTGTATCATCTTAGTCTTCAGAGAGGAAGGGGTGAGCGTCAGAGCCAAATCACATTGCAAGTGGAAGGGAGAAATCCAGAAGACAGCTCTCACCTTGCTCCAATTTTATTTTGCCTTAGCCAGGACTCTTTTCGCTCACCTATTTAGACTGCAATAATAGTTAAATTGTCTTCAGTTCAGGCACATTCAGTACCATTCAGTCATCCAGGTTTCAGGGATGATAATGTTTTATTGTACTTGTATTCTCTTTTAGTGAAAATGTAAACGCTGGCACATGACCGAAATGCTAATGTGTCTGTCTATCCACTCTATTTCTCTCCCTGATTGAAAAATGTCAAAAGAGGCTTCTCTTTTGTAAATTATTTCTGCCAGTTGTAAGTCTCCAGGCAGATCTGGATTATTTTTCTCCCTGTTTTCTAAAAAGGATGAATAATTAGCTCCCAACTTTCTTAGGGTTTCAGATTACCAAGTTTACAAAAAAAAATATGTTTACTAAGTTAATTTCATACATTTACAGGACTATGAAAGATAATACTCAGAGAAGGTGTGTATATATAACACTAAAACATAATTTTCCCTTGGGATAGGGTTTTAATTACTGGTTACTACAGTTTCAAAGATAAAAATATGTTTTATTTCTGTAACTGAAGCATTTAATATGGAAATTGTCAGATGCCTTGATTCCATTTTCCACATCACTCTTCGAAGTGGAACTTTATTTTAGATGTAGTGCTTTGCACAAGTTATATGCAGCTATGAATGAATGAATGATTATGAATGAAAGATTATGAATGAAATAGCAGTGCCATTGTAATCAGTGAAGCAAAAATTGTTCCTTACCAAGTATATGTAAAATTCATTACAGTAACAATTTGCTTAAATACTACCTCTAATTTATCTTYCCTATTTAATATTTTTATAGTACAGTTTTCTCATRAAAATGAAATACACTGAATTAGTGTCTAATGAATATGTTTAGAYAATAGGAGATTCTACCTGATATCAAAATTCATGCAAAAGAACCTAATCAGAGCATCTATGCTCAGCTATTGATCACAAGCAATACCAACCATATTACTACTGTTGTTAAGTACAGAGAGGTGTTGTAGGTAGGAGTTTTGGTATTTCTCTGAAGAAGATATCTTCCAAGAAATCATGGACAGATTGAAGGTAAATGATCTTGTCTTGAAAAATAACTTCAGACAAAATATTTTAATTATTTATTGAAGAATTATTTTTGTATTACGTAGCGTGAACCAGCCAACCTCACTTTGTGTTAACCAAGCACCAACAATATTAAAAATGGATAGTCTGACATAAGAATTAACATTAAAAAATATTTTTCCCATGTCCATAAGGAAAAAGTAGCAAAATAAAATTGATTTGGTTTAGACTACCACATTTCTTAAAAAAAAAATGTAATTTGTTTCAGCATATTCATTTGGTTTAGCCTATTTTATGTTTAAAAGGTCACATTGATTAAATTAATAGGAGTCTTTTAGGTCTTTGTTTAATAAAAACACATTACCATTCTAACTAAATATCTATTTATGTAATAAACAATTAAAAATAATTCAAACCAGGGAGATTCTTAAAGGGGTTCTATTTTTTTGATTTAACCCACTGTTTCAAATCTGTGTGAAAAAACTCTGTAAGAGAAATTGTGTACTGCAACAGAAAAAATCGGACTTTATTTCTACCTTGTTCCTTATCTAGAGTCATTGTACTGATATTAACAGCGTAATTCTGTATTCAGATGGGGCAGAAATGTCTGTCTTTGAATAATGGATGATTTTCCTTTCTTTCAAACTGATTTAGAATCTCATATATTCTCAAACATTGCAATATGATCTTCACGTCAATAGTATACTTTCCTGTATTTATTATTGCAAACTTTTTAAATTCACAAACAGTTCACAAGATAAATAAACATCACAGTTAACCCCATAATGCTTTTCTTCTTCATACTTTCTGGTCATAAACCCCTATGTCTATTTTTATAGCAGTCAGCTACTATTAAACTTTTCTTTGAAATACTTCCATATACTTTCTCTGCCTCTTCATAAACATTTGCAAAATTATTACTTTATAAAAGTGCCCCTAAAAATTCTGATATTGAGATTGAAATTTTTCTTCTGTGAGGAGGATTTTCACTATAGGGTACATATAGGGATACTCAAAAGTCCTTGAAAAACAATAACAGGCTCCCATTTATTTGCACTATCTTTGGATCCTTTGATCCAAAGTCTTTAGAGATCTTTAGAGATCTCAAGTCTTTAGAGAGCAAAAGTGAGATTGGATGTTTTGGTCTTTATCCTCACTTCAGTACAATCAATATGTTTGCTAGGYAAAGGACCAAACTAGTGACATGAACTCTAACTTCTAATGGACAAAGTGCATTACAGGTTAGGTTTTAAAGCCTATCTTGAAAAGTTGATCCTTTTTACAGCCTTCTGATCTCCTGTTTGATCATCAGTTGAGCAGACTTACGGAGACTCTCTTGAGTTCACAAGATTTGTCTTTCTATGATGCTTTTTCTTTACTGCTAATATTAGACACTTATTGCTTTTCTCCACAGGAGGTAATGAAATAGTAAAAATTGTTGACAATATTACTGCTAATATATATACTGAAATCTTCTGACTTTGATGTGGGGATTTCTCCTACACTCATCTAGGAGTATGCAGAGAACTAAAAGATATTAGCAAAAATGTTGCAAATTGTAAAGATGCACCAGACTACAACTGAAATAATTGTTTTTTTGAAATCTCATACTGATGAAATACATCACTCACTGTCTCTTATTCTGCTACTTAAAATGCTTCAACCATTAACCAAAGAGCAGAGCTACTGTTGTAGACTTTGCATGGCTCCATACAAAACATAGCTAGTCATTCATAACCAACCTGTCACGGAAAACTGTTTATTGAAACTATTCAAGGAATAACTAAATCCAACAATTTTCAAGTTAACATTGCTGTCACTTCACAGTCAGTTTGGTAACAGAGAATGATTATGACAGATATTAATTAACCTTGACTAGCTCTGTTATCAAAATTTTATTCTGCTGGAGTTAGTCTCCTGCAGCATTCATTTTATTAACTTAGGAAAAGAAAAGAAGATATGATATGAAATTTTCTTGAAGGTCAACTGTGATAAACTGTGGGTAAGAGTTTATCCTATTATTTCCAAGAGTACCAACAGCAATGAATTAGCATTTTGTATTCTCACCTGCAGATTATTAATATAACTGAGTTATACTCTTACTGAGCTTTTAAACAGCTCATTTTATTTTCTAAACAACTTTCCATTAATAGAACTTAATAACAGACCCAAACCCAAATTTTTGCTTCTAATCTCAAAACACATCCATTTTGTAGGATAGATGGGCAGAAGCCTTTCTTTAGATCATCTGATAGCTGAAATTAAAACCTAAAAATTAAGTTTAACCTAGAAATTAAACCTAAAATTCCCTTAAGTTTTGGGCTATTGAGGATTTTACATATCTGTGCACATGTCCCTTCCAAAAACCAGCCCTAAACTCCCAAAACAGACACAAATCTGTATGCTTGAATCTTACATCTATATGCTAATGAGTAATAAGCTATGTACATCAAGTACATCATTTACAGATAATGATGTTTGGCTGAGCTCCTAATATAATTTGCAAAACTTTTCTTAATAATGGTATAGAGAAAGCTGTTTGTTTCAGAGTACTAGGCAAGTTTGTGAGATTGGTATTTACAGATTTTTGTATTTATGTGTTGAAAATTGACAGAGGACTGAAGTGTGGAAGTGCTAGATATCACAGTGCTGAAGTTGTGGAAGCTTGGCTTTCAGTCTGAATCCTAGTCTGCAAAAGCACTTTTAAAAAGTTCAGTGCTAACTGATAAGAAGTGTTAAATATAGTGGTCTCTTTGTTCTTTAGGTCATCTCCAGACCTGTGGTACCTAGACTCAAGGGAATGTCTGTCCATTTAGGAGACAAATCTTTTTTTTGTGTGTGTTGTTGAACGGGGTTTTCTTTTAAGAGACCTTGTGGTTCCTGAAGGACCTTATCTGAAAAATTGGGTCAGGCAGAGCAGATGTGTCTGTCTCCGTGCTCTATCAGTGCCCAACAGTTATCTTCTAATGTCCTGAGTGTTTATTACCCAACACAGAAACAGACCTGGAAGCAGAATGCAGTATTTTTAACTAAAAAATGTTGATGACAGAAGCAGGATTCTTCAGTTATGACTTCATGAGCTTTGACCTTACGAACTTTGCACAACTTCACCAGAAGAAGGGTGGTTRGCAAGCAGCACTGTCTACCTCCCTTCCCCACTACATACAATTGAAACAGTTAGTTTCAATTTGTTTAAGGRCATTCCAATTGTAAAGGTGTAGGTTTGAGTCTCTAAAGTTGAGAAGACAACTCAGCTTGTGTTTCCCACTTCATGGATGAGTATGGTACTATAATGCTGTTTTGTAGATGGTGTCTGTGTGGTTTTATACAGTACTTACAACTTCGTACTTTAATTTATCTTAGCTGTGCTCTGGGCACACCTCTTGCATGGGTCCCTTAAAGGACATAGATGCTGTTCTTCCAGGTTTCTGATTCTAGTGTTTAGGCAGGATTTAGGTACATAACTGCCTACAATAAGGTGATTCTGGGGCAAGATTAGGAAACAATGCTGAAGGTATCTAGAAATTCTTGCAGTACTTAATTGAGTGCAGAAACCCATTGAGTAGCTCTTCTGTTCTACATTGTGTTTAACTCATTGTATAGATCTGGCTCTGGATGCTTTTGCTTTTGAAACTTTTGAAAGACAAATCATCATAATAACCTCTTTGCCATTTTTATAGTCAATTAAATCATGCATTAATTTATCACTGTCAGAGGTACTAAGGGCTGAGCTGGCTCCTGACTTGAGCCTTAGCTAACATTTTGTCAGAATTTGGACATAGTTATATTTGTCAGCCAAAATGACTGGCTCCTGGAAGTCTGCTCACTGGAGGCTGCTTCTGACACTGAGAACTGGCACGTCTTACCAAATCAGCTGTGATGTGGATGTGGGAGGAAACACGGAACCGCATAGCGGTAAGGTTGCTACTGCATTACATGACAAGGATTCTGCATGCCACACTCTACCCAGCTAACAAAGTTCAGGGAGAGACTAAAGTTCCCTTAACTCTCTGAAAACAATTAGAGACATCAAACAATTAGAGTGTGTCCAGAGGAGGGTGGTGAAAGGTCTCGAGGACAAGACTTATGAGGAGCGGCTGAGGTCACTAAGTTTGTTCAGCTTGGAGAAGAGAAGGCTGAGGGGTGACCTCATTGCAGTCTACAACTTTCTCAAGGGGGACAGCAGAGGGGAAGGTGCTGATCTCCTCTCTCTGGTGACCAGTGATAGGACACAAGGAAATGGAATGAAGCTGCGTCAGGGGAAGTTCAGTTTGGACATTAGGAAAGGTTCTTCACTGAGACGGTGATCGGTCACAGGACAAACAGGCTCCCCAGGGAAACGGTCACAGCACTAAGCCTGTCAGAGTTTAGTCTTAGGTAGTCCTGCAAGGAGCAGGGAGTTGGACTTGATCCTTACAGATCCCTGTGGCAGGTACACTTGACCCCTAGCCATACTTTGGTTCAGGCTGAATAAGGAGCAACAGGCCTCATGGCTGTGGTGAACCTGGGAGCTGGAAACCTCCTGGCTCACGTACAAGGGAGTGAAGGTATCTCAGAAAAATACTTCAAAAGGTGGTTTTGAAGCCCAAAAATGCAAGATAATCAAAGTACAGAACAAGATACTAGAGCTAAAACAAAGACATCTACCTTGTCTGTACTGTTGACTAGCAGCCAACTACTTCACTCTATAAATATTACCCTCAGGATGAGCCCAGTTTGAGTTTTCCCTGAACTGCAGCTGGAGTGCATGCCAGGTGACTYTCCCCTTGAACAGGAACACCTCTCAAGGTTTGAGATCCCTTACCTGAGACTAAGAGATCCTTCCTTGCCCAAGACAGAGAGGTCCCTTACTCATGACAGATCCTCGGTAAGTGACTGATAGCTTGCTGAATTAATACTAATGAAACATTACTAATCCATGTAGCTACTCAGTATTAATTATTATAAACTTTATATAGATAATTCCATTAGACATAAACCATTGCCCAAGTCTGAGACTAAGGTTGGACCTAGCTGCACCTAGACTCCATAAGGAGTTTAGAAAGCAAGAGGGTCCACTCTGAACCTCATGACGCAACGGGAGAGTCTTCCTTACCCTTTGCATCTCTGGTCTCTGTGTGAATTATTCTAACTCAATTCTAACTCAATTTTCCTTTCTATGTTTATTCCATGCAGTAATTAATAAGTTGAACATTGCCATCAAACTTATTGAACCTTGGTAAACCACTGTTAAACTTTGTCAAATTCCATCGAATTTATTGAACTCTGTCAAATTATTATTTTACCTCAATAAACATGTTGCTGCTTCTCCCTTTTGAGTGAGGTGCATTCCACTCATCCATGACATTCCCTTCCAACTTGGATTTTCTATGATTCTATGAACTGCTTACCTTCACTTGGGTTTACCAGAGTGTAGTATTGGGCAGGCTGTTTGGAACGGTAAATGAGGAAGGTTTTAAAACGCTTACCTCATCTTGCCTAACTAGTGTGGGAGGTTTTATTCTCATCTAGGTGTCATTACTTGAGGTTTTTGGTGGCTGCTTCTCTCAGGCACTACAGCCATGACACAGGAGAATTGTAGAAAGAGATCTTCACCCTGAATGAATCCTGGATATCAACTTTTGATGAGTTCAGTTTCATGTTTTTGTTGTGGTTTTCTTTTTAATTTCTTTGCTGTTTGAATTATTGTATAGTTACCATGAGTATTGTGAACTGTACAATTCTTTTGTTAACAAAGTAAATTACAGTATTTCTTTCATTCCTAATAACAATTTTAGTAAATATTTTCTATCAGCACTTCCAGTTTAAAACGTTTTGTTCTTGTGAAATTGATGAGTCTTCTTAAACCTTTCCATTTCAATTTTATATCTTTGTTAAAAAAGAATATAGTAATCAATTATTTTGTCTACTAAGTAAAAAAAGCTGGGCTAGATTAATACTAACTTCACCGTATTCAGTGAAAGTATGAATAAATCATTTAAATATTTTCTGTGCTTCATTTGTCATAATTGAAGGTGTTATTATGATTCTTCTAGTCAACGACTTCCAAAAGCACCTGCATTACTCTTAATTATGCTTATTTTAAAAAAAATTGTATAGCTTTTACTTCATAAAGTCTCTATTTATTCTTCTAGGCTACCTATTTTTCTAAGCAACATTTTATCTTCTTTCTAAACTGTTTCCCAATTCAGCAGTGAGTGTTTCTTTACTCAATATGTAATACTTCTTCCCAACTTAAAACTCACATTTTCTTCTTTGATAATATGTGGCAAGTTCGCTAAATATTTGTGGCTATTGAAATGTCTATTGTATGCTAACAAATAATAAACCTTCATACTTCTTTCAATAACTCTATTGAATTAACATTTTCTAATTTGTTGGACTTTGCTAATCTTTTATTTTAGTAGTACGTTTTTAAGTTAAGATTTGTCTCTGAACTTATGAAAAGAAAGTCTTTGCAAAATGTGTGCTTTGGAAGGATGGGGAAGCCTGTCTGAGTGCTATGGGAATGTGGGAAGTTTGGCTGAACATACAGTCACGCTGATCACCTTGCATTGCCATATAGGCAGCTTGTTTTGTTGGTTCATGAAGGCAGTCACTGCCCCCCTAAACAACAGCAAGAAATAATTTACCTATTGATTGAGCAGATGCAGGAGCACTTTTAAATACTGTTTGGGTAGAGCAAATGAGCTTTAAAGATGTCTTATGACTTGAATTGGTCTCAGTGATCCAATTTTTTTATGGCTGTTGCTGACCATTTTATTTTCTACAATAGTTACAAAGCAAAAGGTGTTAGTGAGAGGATAGAGGCAACATGCAATCATAAAATAATCTTTGCTGTGGTGCAGCTCTAAGAAGCACATCTGGATAGTTTACCATAATCACACAATGAATTGCTCCGTTTTAATCTGTGTTGTGTTATAAATGAAGTGGTGGAAATTTTAAACAAATGGTTCTTAAGGCTGATACTTATTTGGAACGGCATGTGTCTGCTTTGAAAGGCAAAGTAAAGAAATCATTGTGTTCACAAAATAAAAATTTATTCAGGAGTAATGAATACAATGAAAAGAATTATGAAAAGAAAGTACTCAAAGCAAGTAATTATTACAGCAAATAAACACTGAGTAATCCATACATTAATTTTTTGTACATAAAAGATATGTAAATCAACAAATACATATTTTGATATATTAATTAACTTTTACTTTAGATCATTTACAAACAAAAAGAATACAGCTTTTTTTCCTAAGTTATGAAAAGAAATCATTTTGTGAAAATGTAGAAGATAAGTCTTCATTCAGATGTTTCCTTTAATGGTATCTGATTTGGTTTTAGATTTTTCTTTATTTTTTCAACTGCAGATCAAAGAATAAGCAGAGCCACCATCTTTCAGTGCCTATAGATACAGGTCAAATAATTCATTGTGTGTAATTTTGTACGAAGTATTATGAAGAATACTTGCAATGAAGCTTTGATCAAGATTATGTCAGACAAGAAATGGAAGTCCATAYCAAGATCAGCCACAATCTGTGCTATCACTTCTGTCCATTTCCAAGCCAAAAAAAGCCCCAAACCCAGAACATCCTTAGCCAGGAGCAGATCACTTTTATACCTTTCCACTACTGCATTTAAGTACAGAAATCCAGCTATGAAAATAACTTATTTTGAGCCAGGATCTTGGACTGGAAAATCAAGGCATATTACTTATGGTTACATTAGATGCACCATTTCTTTTCCTAAAATTCATATAGTTTGGATGACCAATTACTAGATGGTTCACTTCAAATTTCCTATGTATCTTCTTTAAAAGTTTTGATATTGGGTACACTGTGTATAATTTATGTTTGTAATGCATGGATTTATGTTGCTATAAATTCTATCATCTGCACTGCAAAAAAACATGCATTTGGAAATATTATTTGCTTGCTTATGTTTTTCTCCTTTTTGTGAATGTGCCTTTGACAGTGCACATATTGTTAAAATAAAATTCTACTTCAAATGACAATTCCCTTCTCTCAACCTACAGGCATCCACCATATCTTCAGAGGGGAAGGTATTATAAAAAGGGTGTGTAAAGGGAAGTTGCCTGATTTCTAAAGAAAGTAATAAGAGGTAAAACATGTACTGTATTGCCTTTGCCTTTGTAGAAATTATTTGGATGACATTAATTTTGGAACATACCCGGACTCCTAAGAAAGTCTCCACCCTCACTCAGTGAGATTTTCATTAGTATATACATCTGGACTGTTTATTCCTCATGTATGGGATCATGTATCTAGTTTCTACTACCTTTCAGGGTGAGTCCCTGATCAAGGAGGTTTGTACCTCTATGGTATTTATACCAATGATTTTGTTGTCTTCCTTCTCTCTTTGGCAGAACAGTTCACCTGCCATTGCAGTTTATGTGTGTTGCACCCCAGCTTTCGGATTAGCAAATGAAGTAGCTACTAAATTAGCAATCCTAAAGGTTTCTTGCAACAGGTAATGCAACGTTCATGTGGGCTTTGTCCGTGGTTGTTCATTATAAAAGAAAGCAGTTGAACGAGACCAGTGAATGTGATATTTTTCATGCCATACTCCATGTTGCATTGCAATACACAGAAAATGGTGCTGTTTTATCAGCAAAAAAGATTTAATTGTTTCCCTCTTGCTTTGGGGAAAAATATCTTTCCATGTGACCATCTTTCCTTTTGACACTTTTACTATTGCATGGAGGTAAAAAAGTGCTTCCTTTCCTCAGCTTCCTCTCCTCTACTTTCTTTATGTGACCACAGAGAAAAACCGTAACACAACCATAAGGTTTGTATGGTCTTGAATGTCTAGCCTCCGCTGGTACATTCAGCTGTTCCCTTAAGTCAGCAATGATAGTTGCATTTAACTAAAAATTAMATATAGATATATACACAGATATACCCAAATCATCTCTCACGGACATATATTTATATACATGCACATATATATTTTTATATATGTGAGAGCTGATTTGATACCAGCCAAGAAGTTTCTATATGCATGAGTAATATTTGCTGTATTACTCATGCACACCTTAAATTCTCAACACTTTTAGAATTATGGACTACGAGATCATCAATGAGCCGTTTAATAAGACAAATCAGAAGAAATTAAAAGGCAAAAATATTCAATAAAATTGAAATAATATTTAATAATGTCACATTGATAGTGAATGATGCAAAAATACAAACCTTTGCTCATGGAAATGTATTCTATAATTTCCAACCATTTCACCTGTTTTGCTTATGATTGAACCTGTGTCATCTGCTTCCCAAGTGCTTTGGTGTTGATGAATAGTGTTTGATGTTGGTKTTGGTCAATGTTTGTTGATGAATGATCAGAAGCAACACAACCTCTCTCCACTGTAAAAGGCAGGGCTCAGTTTCTATACTTCTCCAGCAAGTAATCTGGTCCTCCTCACAGTCTCCTTCTTTCCTTCTCTTGGGATACTCAAATGCATGTTTGTAACTCTCYGGAGATCTCAGCGATGCGCCATATGAATCAGAGGGAAGGATAAGCCAATAAATGAAAATGGGAATGGTTTCACAGAGGGCTGTAAACCCTCAACTCATTACAGACTGAATTCCCATGTCCTATATAAAAAGTCTATAGAACAATAATTTTTTGTTATTTGTCTCATGGTCTCCCTCTTCCAGCTGCAAATGTGGGAACCCATTCCTTTGCCAGCACCACCAGGAGAGAGCTCTGTCAATGAATCTTGCATCCAGTCACAGTATGTGAGGTTGAAGATATAATGCATTACTTGCCTTGGTATGAAGGGAGAACAGCAACACTGCTTTTCTCTTGTGTGGGACCATTTCAGTATTAGCAGCCAAGCTTTGTGATTATGGGATTTACACTTATGGCTGCGGGATGAACTTGGTAACATTTACACTGCACAGCTGTCCTARACTGTCATTGCAGAGCTGAACCTGCACACTCGGTACGCTCATGAGACTGCCTGGCCAGCAGATTGCACAGGTGGGCAGAGCCCCAGGTGACTGCTGCCTGAATCATCTGGGCAATCCAACATAGTATAGCTACTGGGCAGGTTAGCTCTTCTTTTAACTCAGACCCTGAAAATCACTACTTCAGCTGTGGTTTGGGGTTGTTTTTCTCTGGTGCAGATCCAGTGTGAGGACTTCTATTTTTTCACCTTTGTGATCTAAGGAACACAGGCACATGTTCCTAGTCTGTAAGACAGAATTTTAATCAGTAAAACATTTCCTGCAATGATACAAACTCATCATTTTACAAGTGGCAACATTTTTAATACCTGAAGACATTTTTGCATGACTTCAGCAAAACTCAGATTTCTTTTCTCTGAATTTTCTTGAGTTTCTTCCAGTTAGCTCTGAATTTCAAGTAACAGCTTCTTTCAGAGACTGCTCCTTGTTTTCACAGGGAACAGATTCTAGACCATGCCCATAGGGAGAATGCCAAATAAATTATAGATCAAAAGCACATAATCTTATATTCATATTACCTCTTTTCTGGGCTAATTCTGGAGAATCAGGTAGTTGGTGTAGACTCTGTCCTCTGGGTTGCAAGCTGCCAGGATGCCTCCTCTGCTTCAAATGAGTGTTGTGATTGTTCTTGTCTTCCTTCTCTCCCTTTGTAGCCAGGCTGTTTGACGGCTCTGACACAGCCATCAGAGTTTTCAAATGTGATGTTTCCATCTCGGATGGCAGCTTTCCTCACTCCAGCCTATGCTGAATCACCTCTCAAGCCAGGTATGGGAATAATAGCCATCTCTTTTTTTCATGGGCAGCTGCATAATGGAGGGAAAGAAAAGTAGAAACATTGATAAAAAACTGCTTTTGTCCCTTCATTTGACTTTTCCAACGTTTTCCAACATTTTCCAATGTTGGAAATGACTAATGAAGAACAGGAGTCAGCAATACATGATCAAGCAGATATCATAAAACTAGTTGGAGGTGGACAACTAATGTGGCTATCCTTCAGTCCCTGTATGGACCACTGCTCTACTGACTTCACATGTGAAAATGTCTTTTCCAGTAACATCATTCAGTCCATGATATCCGGTTCTTAATAAGATAAAGACTGCTTTTGTTTGAATGAATGTCTGTAGAAGACTGCCATCCTATAAATATGTGAATGGTTTGAACTGTTGCTTGAATTTAAACATATTTGACAATTTGACAATTTGTTCTTTTGGAACTCTCTTAAGCAATAATTACTCCTGTAATCCAAGAAACACAGTAATCCAGTACTGTGCAACACAGATCATCAGTTACATCAATACTTCCATTCTATAATTGCTACAACAAATATCCAGTGAGAAATTCACACGTGTATCTAGAGTGTGCTCTTGAGAGTATCTAGAGTGTGCTCTTGAGAGAGCACAACTTAAAATCAGTGCATAAATAAGAAGCTAAGCCTGTCTTCAAATAACTTGTTAATAGGAAAGGGACAAAACTCTTAATCTGTAAGGTTTCCAAGAGGAAATATGATAGAAGAATACAAAATTCTGCCTGAATGTTTTCCTTATAGCCAGCTGGTTTGCTTTCAAATTATTCAGTGTTTTCSTACAAAAATGAGAATAAGTAGAGCTACCAAGAAAGAATAAATATAGCTACCATCCTTCAGTGCTCAAAAAATAATAATAAAAAAGAATGTATCAAGTTTTATGTTTTACTTTTTGATCAAAACATTTCTTACCAAAATTGAGAGAAGGTGATTTGTTAGTCAAACTGTGCAGTTAATCAAAATTCAAAGGGAGAAAAGGAACAGGAACTACTCATTAGTATTTTCATTTTCTTCTGGCTGTTTTTATTTCATGTGCCCAGATTACTTCAAGCACTTGTACTTATCTTTTGCTCCAGTATAATCCTTCAGTGGGTTACTGTGAAATGGTAAGCACAGCTCTATATTCACAGTTTCATAAATACATTCAAATACCAAAGGCACTTTTCATTTAAAGTGGAATGAATATTGTTTCCCATTGGAAGCCACTAGATACTCTCTATAGCCCAGAAAAGTGAGAGTCTGTAGTACCTTTGAAATGGAAAACACCTTTCTCAATAGATGTATTTGTCTTATGGAGATCTCCTAAAAAGCCCAACACACTGAAACTTCTTGAAAATATATTTCTTTCTGTTAACTATTAAGTAATTAACAGGAAGACCAGGCAGATAGATCTATATAGGATAGATACATCAAATGCAATAAAATTTTTACTTGTAGYTATACCAGGTATTTATATGGAGAAATTCAATTCTACTGAATTTAATAGAGTTATTTTAGATTCAGAGTGACTTAGAGTTGAATTTGGCTTAGAGAAGGCATATACGCTCTGCAACAGTAGCATGGTCTTATACTGGGATGCTGACCAAGGTGTGAGGCATTGATCATCTTTCATTTTGCAAAGGAATATTCATACAAGCTGCTCCAGTGGCATCATACTTCATTCATAACTTTGTTCATCTTGCAGCTAACAGTGCAACACAGGCAACAGTTTCATACTGGAGAAGGTTGAGGACAAGAGCAAGTTAAGGAAACAAATATTGACGTATCTATCAAGTATCCATATTTGAAATAAATGCTGTGATTAGCCAGTAGAGAGAGTCTCACATTCAATTATGTGGTGAGAATCTTTAAAAGACCATTGTTATCATAATCAGAATCTGGCATTGCTCATTTTCCTTTTAGTTTTCTTTTATATGATGTGTTAGAGCGTTATTCAGAGGGACACTATTAGAAAATCCAACCAAAATTAATTCTTTTCACTTACTTGCCTTCACTGTGGAATAGGGGGAAGAAAATACATAATAACCTTTGGGAGATATGTGACATATGGTGATACCATTGCCTGCCTAATTGATGAGGACTGAGATACCGGGCATCTCCAAGGAACAAATGGACCCATAATATCATTAATCCCTAAAAAATCCCTTTGTGCTTTGGCCAGTATTCCTACTGCAAAGTTTCTTCTTCTTTTTAAAGAACATGAGAGACACATGTGATTATATATTTACAGGCAAAACACTTTGTGTTTATAGGTACTTTTCAGCATTCCTCTAGAATATTAAGACCTATTGCATTAGTATCTACTTTGTGCAGCTTTTTACCCTGGACCAAAGCTGTGAATTAGCTTACATTGTTCTACCCAAAAATTCTTCAGAACTTATTTCATCACTCAGCTGAACCAGGTTTTTCTTTTTAGGTCCATGCAATTGTCTGCGTAGTTAAAAATGATCTAATGTCCATGATGCTAATATATATAAGTTGTAGATAGATGTGCTTAGAGATAAACTTACACAATGATATGTTACACAGGCTTCCAGAATGCTATAACTAAATCTTCAAAGTATGAGTGCACTTGGCTTAATGATAGCTTGGAATATTGATGAATAAATTTTAGTTTGAAAACTCAAGCAAGCAAGATCTATAGTGTGGGAATAATTTTTAAAGAATATCCTCATTCATGATCAGTGACATTAGTGAAAGTTAAAAGTTAGTGTGGTGCTGTTTCTGAAGATAGACACCTTTTTGAACTTCTTAAGAGTGTGATATCTGTTTAGATCCCTACCCATATCAGTTTGGGGGAGGCATTTTCAAACTGCTCTGTAGGTACCTAAGGATGCACCAATTACTTAGGATGTTATTCGCAAACACACAGACAAATACCAGAAAGAGATACAGAGTGTTTGTTGCAAGAGTGAATACAACCTCACAAAAGAAATTAACTTTTTCCTGTGCCTAGTCTGGCATAGGGTAGCTAAGACTTCTGCTGTCAGTGCAATACCCACAGTAGCTGTATTTTGGAATCCTTAACTTGAGGAATTATTGAAGTAATTGACCATAATATAACAGGGCAAATCAATAAATAAGTGTAATGCTGGTTTTTTTATCACCTTGGGTCTGTAATTTCCACATTGTATTTTAAGTTCTACAATAAAAATAGCTGATCACTCAAAAGTTACTGTGACTCTGGGGTTATTCTTTATGTGGTAGGGCATTTCATTCAGTTCACTGGTTTCATGAGATAATTCTTAAAAAAATTAAAATGCCTACATAGTCTCATAGTTTGGAAAGAAAAACTGTGTGTGAATTCTCAAATATGTCTCCATTAACTACTTCCTATTCAGCATGTAAATAGATACTGGTTGTAATCAAAACCAGTTAACTTTCATTCCTAAGTCATACACATTGTGAAAATAATAATAATTTTAAAAAATCCTCATTCTATGCTTGTCCAAATGGGATTTCTATTCCATCTCCCATAAAAGCAGGGATTAGGGGATGAGAACACAAACTGTTAGGAGAGTCAGCAGTTGTTTACTTCTTGCACTTTTCCACTATGTCAGTATTGTGAAGTAGCTAATTTGAGTGATAAATTGTGGTCTGAAAGAGGGAAACGAGGGCTGCATGAAAACTGGAATTTTCACTTTTGGGAAATTTTTTGTCTATTTATAGATATAGCTAAACATCTTTAGGCACTATAATGAAAAATTGTTATTTTGAAATATCTTGAGTATTAGGAAGCATCCAGACTTTTTATTGCCAAAAATGAAGCTACAGCCCATTTTAACTTTTTTTCCGATCATAAACATGATGAATTGCCCTGACTACCCAGGTCTCTGTTTGCCAGTCTAATGAGTTACAGGCACAAGAAATCTGAAAGCCCTTACAGCTCCCAAATCTCAGATCCCTTTCTACTTGAAATGGACACTTGCTTAAGACAAAGCTCCTTAGTTCCTAAAATGTCTTGTAACTCTACAGGCAGGCAACTTTGCAGCAGATACAACTGCTTGTTTTGACATAAAGAAATCTACATTTTCCAGGGGAAAAATGTCATGTCAAAAATTTCTTGGCTGCCTTTAGCAGGCAGTTTGATGCACTACATGTGGCTGACTGACTTGAGAATTCAGTTGAAGTACAGGAAGAATAAAGTGGATTTCCAATAGATRTTGTTCCATGCTGTTACTGTACAGTTATGCCCATCTACCATATGACAGAAGACTGAAACAGTGATTTTCAACTCTCAGCTTCAAGTGTTATTTTTGTAGCCAAATAAATCTTGTATATTTTGTAGAAACTAACAGAAATAAGAAGGGTACACAGTTAGAAATCTAATGGTCAGCATCTAACATTACATATGAACAGAAAGTTACCATAAAGAAACAGAGTATTCCAGTCACATCATAAATATGGAGTCATCTGATTTCCTGATCCCCTTAAACTCTTTTATGCAGTGAATAATATATTTAAATATTTTCCAATAGAGAATGCTAACTGCTGACACTACAGGGTATATGTCATAACCTTGAAGCAATTATTACTGAATATGTGGTTATCATTCATTCTGCTGCCTCCTTGTCTGTCTCTTTCTAGTTTTGTATATGCCCATGTACTCTTATCTGATTATAYTTTGCTTTGCATGTGTAGCTCTTTAACCTCAGAATGTCTCAATGTAATTTTTTTCTCTCTTTCTGATGCACTTTCTGCGTTCTAAATGTCTGAGACTGCAACAGATCTTGCACTTTTTACGTGGATTTTTTTTTTTTTTTGCATTTGTACATCAGTGTTGATAGAAAGTTTAAGGGAAAGATAATGGGAGGTCACAAAATTTAAGACAATCATGGAATCAATAAAAATATCAACAGATCATACTATTAACTGGAAATATAATGAGCTTGCAAGCAGGGAAAGACCTAATTATATTAGCAGAAATATTATGATAAGAAGAGAGAAATATTTTCATAAGGGATTGAAGTACAAAAGGATCTGGAAAATGAAAAGACAGGCAATATATGTTGTAAGGAATTGGAGCTAGAAAAGGGAAGGTAATGCTGATGATTGCATGCATCTGAATGCATGAAAGCATTTGCACTCAGCAAGGCAGCAAGGACAGAAGTGATATTGAGAGCTTTGAACTCTATTGCATCTCTCTGTAAGAATTCCCATCCTATATCAGATCTCTCATCTGTTTGGCTCAGCATCTTGTCTAAAAGTTGCCCATATCGCCTCTTCTGAGAAAAGTATATGCACAGTAGACAGAGGTAGCATAGTCTGCCTTTCGTCTTAGGTCTTTTCTCAATTATTAGAGTTTTGTATAAGACCTGAAGCACAGGATTTACTATGCATTCTTAAGGTGTTGTTATTGCCATAGTAAYCTCACACAGTACAATTTATATACATTGAGTTTGGAAAGTTCTTGACCTCGAGAACTGTGGCAATAAGTTTCAAAACCAAACTGACCACTGTATGAAGAGGAGGTTTTTTTTACAGGTACAATTTTTCAAATCTCTTTGAATGTTCACTTCTTTTGCATTAAGAAACAGGGGAAGAAATAATTTCTGACAACTGGGATATCCTTGATATCCATGTTCTTTTCCCTAGTTAATGTTATTAACTTCCTATTCTCTGAACAAATATGTTAGCAAATGTTGCTTCCCTGTAGAATATTTTTTTGGAGCAAGTACATTTCATTAGTCAAATAAAGTTCATTTTCTTAATGCTTTTAAAGTTGCTGCTGGTTTGTCAGGGTCTACTGCTTCTGAGTAACTAAAATATTTTGCCACATCTTAGCCTGCTTCTGCTTCCATGTCATTTATAAATACAATAAATAATCTGGGATCTTTCATGGAAATTTAAGTCACCCAAGGATTTGCATTATAGAATCATAGAATCATTAAGGTTGGAAAAGACCTCTAAGATCATCAGGTCCAACCATCAACCCAACACCACCATGCCCACTAAACCATGTCCCGAAGCGCCACATCCACATGTTTTTTGAATGCCTCCAGTGATGGTGACTTCACCACTTCCCTGGGCAGCCTGTTACAATGCTTGACTACTCTTTCAGTAAAGAAATTTTTCCTAATATCCAATCTAAACCTCCCGTGGCACAACTTGAGGCCATTTCCTCTCGTCCTATCACTTGTTACTTGGGAGAAGAGACCAACACTGACAGCCTCCTTTCAGGTAGTTGTAGAGAGTGATAAGGTCTCCCCTCAGCCTCCTCTTCTCCAGGCTAAACAACCCCAGCTCCCTCAGCCGCTCCTCATAAGACCTGTTCTCCAGACCCTTCACCAGCTTTGTTGCCCTTCTCTGGACACGCTCCAGCACCTCAATGTCCTTCTTGTAGTGAGGGGCCTAAAACTGAACACAGTATTCGAGATGCAGCCTCACCAGTGCCAAGTACAAGGGCATGATCATGTTCCTACTCCTGCTGGCCACAGTATTTCTGACACAGGCCAGGATGCCATTGGCCTTCTTGGCCACCTGGGCACACTGCTGGCTCATGTTCAGCCGGCTGTCAACCAGCACCCCCAGGTCCTTTTCCGCTGAGCCGCTTTCCAGCCACTCTTCCCCAAGCCTGTAGCGTTGCCTGGGGTTGTTGTGAACCAAGTGCAGGACCCGGCACTTGGCCTTGTTGAACCTCATGCAATTGGCCTCCGCCCTGTCCAGATCCCTCTGCAGAGCCTTCCTACCCTCAGGCAGATCAACACTCCCACCCAACTTGGTGTCGTCTGCAAACTTACTGAGGGTGCACTCAACCCCTCATCCAGATCATTTATAAAGATATTAAACAAGACGGGCCCCAAAACTGAGCCCTGGGGAACACCGCTCGTGACCGGCCGCCAACTGGATTTAACTCCATTCACCACAACTCTCCGGGCTCAGCCATCCAGCCAGTTTTTTACCCAATGAAGAGTACACCTGTCTAAGCCATGAGCCACCAGCTTCTCTAGGAGAATGCTGTGGGAGACATGTGTCGTGGTTTAATGTGGCAGGCAGCCAAATGCCACACAGCCGCTCGCTCACTCTCCCCCCCCACAGCGGGAMGGGGAGAGAATTGAAAACAAAATTCAGGGATTGAGATAAGGACAGTTTAATAGAACAGAAAAGAAAGGAATAATAATAATAACAATGGTGATAATATATTAATGATACAATATATGAAATGAGTGATGCACAATGCAATTGCTCACCACCCGCCGAGACAGCAACCAAAAAACGATCCCTCCTTCCGGGACCCCTCCTTCATATACTGGGCATGACGTCGCATGGTATGGAATACCCCGTTGGCCAGCTGGGCTGGCTGTCCCGGCTATGCTCCCTCCCAGCCTCTTGTGCGCTTGGTAGAGCATGGGACGATGAGAAGTCCTTGAAAAGTAGATTACTTAGCAACAACTAAAAACATCAGTGTGTTATCAACATTCTTCTTACACTAAATCCAAAACATAGCACTAGGAAGAAATTTAACTCTATCCTAGCCAAAACCAGGACAACATGCCATGATAAAAACTGAAACAAGATCTAGAGAAAGTTAAAATCCATTATAAGTCCAACTAGAAAACATAGTCATACTGTCTGGTGCACAAGCCAGATCTCAAACAGCTGTATGGAGCATATATGTTTTTTAACTCTATTCTACTGAAATATGATACTGGAGAACATCTTCTGTATCCRATTTTACCACTCCTCACGTACACTGATTTATATAATAAAATATATTACTTTTTCCTAAAAAGCTTGTGTTGCTACTGCCCCACTGAGACATTATGACATGTATTGAATTCTACCTTTTCCATTGGCTTTCCTAGGATTTTTATTAATGCAAGTTATTTACTGATCATTCCATGGCTGCTTAACTTCTTTATTACTTTTTGGGCTTTTTAAAAAATCTTTTGGAAACATAAATATATCTCCACCTATCCCCATTTTTTTTTTTTACCTACCAATTTTCTGGTTATTCATAGTAATGATCTACATATTTTCACAAGTCCTTGCCTACATATATAAACACATTATTCTATTGAATATCAAAATCGACATCATTAATTGCTCTTCAACTCAGATCTTCATCAAAACCTTAAGAGAAAAAAAGATGAGCTTTATCATGTGGTCTGAAGATTCAAAAAAAAAAAAAAGGTGTCTGTTTGTGGAAGTTGCATAAAGAACCCATTATAGTCCTTTCCTGGCTGGGCAGAGAATCTTCTTTCCCTCTAAAAGGCAGACGATGAAATCATGTTATCATCATGTTCGAAAAGTTATGAAAAGATATCTTTAGGCATGGGACAAAAAAGACTAATAATAGCAAAGAAGTTAATTAAGGCTGTTTGATTATATTGAATATAATAATAAGTRTTTTTGGAAAAGGAATGTATGAGAAAAACAACCTGGAAAATATTAAGATATATGTATTAGCAAGGATAAGCAAAATCGGTGCTGTTTAGGTAACAGGACTAACTGAAAGATGTTAAGAATAGTTAGAAAGGCTGTTAAAGCTCAGAACTATTGTCATAAGCCAGTAGAAGATGTATGCCATAGTAAGTTACAAAGCAATTGACTGAAATTTAAGATACTAGTCAAAGAAAGAAATGGCGGCTTAAAAATGTGCTAAAATGGAGAACACAAAAAATATGTTTTCCATAAAGATTTTTCTCCTCTAGAATAACTCATGATACTTACATACAATGTTAATTTGTTTCTTATTGCTTGCATATTTTCCATGTAAGATTGGCTAGGAATGATCAAAGACCAGAGTTGTCATAATTTATTGAACAACCACTCTGGTGCCTAATTAGAGGTCATTATTTCCTCACTGCTTGTACCTATCACTTCACCTTAGTTGATTGTTTTTCTCATTACTAATTGCATGAATTGAAGTTCATTTTTAATCACTTGGACAATTTAATGTCTCCCTTTTTCTTAGTAAAGCTATATATTACTTTTCATGGTYAACTGTCAAAGCTGCATAATCAGCATTCCAATGACTGCATTTAATATGATGCAGACAGAAAGYTGACATGAGTTTTGTCTAATTTTCTAAGCTGTGGTGGAAAACATCATCCTTATGCTATTGTCTTCATTCCCAGACTTATAAAAAAATCCCCTCAATAGAAAAACACCATTGAAAAGAAATCACAGTAAGTCATATTAAGCAACATATTGCAGGGGATCTAATAGCAGAGCTGTGTAATTTATATCTTTGATTTGGCAATAAAATTAAAAAACTGCAGGAAAGACTGATTCTGGCCAATGTAACACTAACATTTTTCAGAAATGTATTAAATCAGGAAAAATGGTGGGAGTTGTGTAAACATTTCAGTTAATCAGAAATGAAATGCTTTTCCATATTTTGGAGTCTCCTGCATCACTTGCAAAATATCATGCCAGAAACAAAGAGCTGTTACTAAAAAATAYGTGCCTCAGTTGTTAAGGTATGCATTAGGTAAGTGAGAATCTAGGTTCAACTCCCTTGTCTGATCTGATACAGAAATTTGTATTTAATCTCTTGTATTCAAGACTACTCCAAACAAAGAGGAGTGAGATAATCCAATATGAAGAATCTCTCAATAAACCTACRTCTGGTTGAATGCAGTCTCTAGTGATGAGTGAAAAAAAGTTTCTTAATGATCTGTAATAAATTGAAACATTTTATTATTGAAATATAAATCTTGTCCCTCTTACATTCTGCAATACACATTGCCAGTTGACAGGAAGAACTGTCTCCTTCACTAAATCACTAAATTGAACATCAGACGATTTGTACTCTGTCCTATAACATCCCTTAAACTTCTTGTAATATGCATGTTCCTTCTCCCCAATAGTTAAAAGAWTTAGCTTGTACAGGCTATGCTTATACTGTGTGCTAAGTCTGGGTTTGTAGTCTGGGTTTTGGCATCTCCTTTGGGACATTTTAGTGTGATGTCCAGTACATTGCTACATCACCAGAGTCCTCAAGGTGGCAACCGACCCTAGAAGGCACTTCTTCTTCTTCTAACTGTTGTGACATCTATCTTAACAGTCAGCGGGGATTTTATGGGGTCACATACTGTTATAATTTACATTACTGTAGATCTGCGTCACTCACTAAGGGGTCTACTGGTGAGAAATGGGAGAATGATAACTGATACAGACAATTAATGAAACAAGAAGCAGTACAAGACATGAACTTAAGACAGAGACTTGTAGTGAGATAAAGGAAATCTGCATGAAGGAGAAGAACCTGGCTAACTAAATGAAATTATTAAGCTCTGCTATATTCCTTTAAATATAGGGTGGGTAGAAGAAAAATCAAACATTTCCTGTTCTGTCTGTACTCAGGCACCAGAGGCCATAGGTATTGAGCCTCAAATGGCTGCAATACTTGTTTCATTTGCTTTTATAAATGCAATATACTACACTTCTTATTCATGCTTTGGAAATCCTTCTTTGCAATGTCAAGGTAGTCAACAGCTAACCATTACAACCTGTAAAACTAAGAGTATGTASAAAAAGAAATGTGATGCCATTTAGCAATTAACAGTGTAAACATTCATGATGTCATGTTATGTGTTAATACTTCCAATAGAAAACTACTCGCAAATCAAGTAAAAAAACTCTGCATTTATTATTTCACATTGTACATATAAATTTTTACCATTATAACGTTATAAGAGAGACATGCAAATAGAACCTAGAATGTGTTAATTAATATATAGAATGGAAAATTTAATCAAAGAACCTCAGTTAGGAAGTGGAAAAAGGAACATAATCCCCTCAGAGTGCCACATGATATAAAAAATCTAATCACAATAAACAAGCAAGGAATTTTTCTTAGGTCACAGATAGAAGTAAGATGAGGCCATCCTGCGAGAAGGATCTTAGCTGTCTGTCTATGCATTTGCGAGTGGAAGTSGGGAAGGAGGAGCCAGTAGCCACATTAGACAAGTAAACTCTGTCTTAAATCACTAGTGGAAGGTGCTGGGGAGAACACCTGAAGGCTGAGAGATTTTGTGATGGCTGGTGAATGCAAGGACTAGTTGCTCTCCCATCTCCAGTCATTGGTATCCACTGAAAGGGCACACTTATCGCACCCTGCCTCAAGACTGCAGCTCGGCAGCAGATAGGGCTAGAGAAGGTTTGAGCAGTGGCAAATGAAAATTGTCATTCAAGTGACAGCAGAACCTCCCYCCATGGAATGGTAGTGGGAAAATAATTTCCAATCTCTAACATGAACAGATAATTATTATCTGCAGTTGTCTGAGCACCTTCCYGGGAATAATCTGGTTTGCTGCTCCAGAGAACATAGCAGAGAAGAGCACTTGATACCTWAAAGTAAATTGTCTCCAGACTCAGCAGGGAGATAGAATCTAAGGGCTTAAATATTTCAGGAACGACTTGTTAATCTACCTCTTAAGTTTAAAATGGCATCTATTCAAACAAAAACTTTGATGGGGAAGGGTGATTTGCYTCTCACCTTTGAGATATAGTGGATGCTTCAGGGCAAGAAAACAAATTAACGCATGATTCCAAACTCTAATAAGGTTCAATATACAGTGTAAGAGTACTTAAAAGTATGCTACCTACTTAAAAAATTACCACAAAATGTACAGTGATTTTTCAGCTCAGGAAGTATAATCAGTACCAGAACTCCAGCAAACACAAGCATGGGAAATATTATGATACACTCATTCAGAGGGGGAGAGGTACACAAAACCCCACTCTTCTCACCTCCCACCAGGTACTCTTTAAGAGCTTGGAAGCAACAACAATTTCCCAGAGCAACTCCTCTGAGTGAGAATATTTGCATCTGTGGATGCCCACACAATCTAGGGGCACAGGTCAAATATAGGCAGTTTTTACTGGTATTCACATTTTTTAAAAATATTTGCTTAAATTTAAATCTGAAACTTTGCTGTACACTTTAAATTACAACATCTAACTCTGATGTAAGGTTAGGAATTTTAAAAATAAACATCCCTTTAAAAGCTCTTGATGTAATTTTTTCAAGAATTAAATTCATGGTTCATAAATTCTCTTTTTTAAGTCATATACATTTTTTGGCATCCTCCATTAAATCCAGGCCTGCTGTCTCTCAGAGCAATGCATTCTGTCTCCAGAGCCCTAAATATTTTGATGGTTTAGTTGACATCAGTTCATTGCTTTTTGTTTAACTTTAAAACTATTCTCTGTAAATATTTAAGTAGCAATGCCTTAAAAGAAAGTAGGGGAAAAGAACACACATCTCTCTTCCATATTCAGTATTCAAGATTACTATTTTCTTTGCGAGTTTTAGATGACATTTAAAGTAATAAATTTTGCTTTTCTGAAAGATTCAATAGACCAAAGGAGCAATAAACAAAATTCTAAAACCTAAATCATATAGTGCTTTACCTAACTTGTCAGATACCTTCTCAGTCATTTTTATCTGGACTCTTAAGAAAATACACAGGATCCAGTATACTGAAACAAAAGTACTTAGGTGTGATAACACACACCTCCATCCGCAGTATATGAACCCTGTAAGGAGCTTTAATGATATTCTTCTGTTATTAGACAATGAAAAGATATATAGTACAACTGACATCATAGCAAAGTTAATTCTGAAATTATAAGGAACTCTGTCCTACTTAAGACACGTTGCACTCATTTTTGTACAGCTGATAGTCCTCAAAATTATATAGTTGGTATTGTGCTCATTGCCAATTGTTTACAGCATATTGCTCTATGTTACTTCTAGTTCAAATGATGCTAAGAACAAATAACTCCCATGTAGTCGTATGCCATCAAGTGGCATTCAGATTCTATCAATTGGTCGTGAGGGAAGAGTCCCTCTTTGTATAGTCCTACTAACTGTCATWTTCTGATTCTCTCAGAGCTGGCAACTCCTTCATTTTGAAATGTTAGGTCTTACCCATTTTTACAAAGTTCTTGGCTGTATTCCATCCTATCCCTACGAGCAGACTTGATGTTCAGATCAGTTTTGAGGGATCATAATAATGATCTAAAGATACAGTGGTTCCAGCTGCTGAATTTGTAGAATTTAAAACAAGACCTACGATTGCACTGTACAGAAGCAGGTGCAGCAGGATAAGCTGTATAACCCAAAAGCTGGAGCTGAATGGACTGTCCTTGTACACATGGAGAGGGAAAAGGCAAGGGCTGTCTGTCAGTCAGAATAATGCTAGTTATTGAGGACCAGATTTGCCTCTCAGGTTATGCCATTGTGATACTATTACCTCAAGATCTTTGCTAACTTTTAGGCCAAACATCCCTACCATTCACATGCAAGGCTGTTATCCAGATTTGTATTTGCTTTAAACCTTGTATTGGGTGTCCCTGGCAAGGTTTATGGTAGTGAGGGGGCTTCAGGGGTTGTTGTTTGTGAGGAGAGGCCAGGGCTGCCGTATGTGGGACACAGCCAGTTCCAGCCTACTCCAACGGACCCACCACAGGGCACAGCTGAGCCCAGCAACCAAGATGGTGGCGCATCTGGGAAAACGTGTTTAAGAAAGGGCAAAAACACTGTACAGCTRTGTGAGAGAGGAGTGAGGAAAATGTGAGAGAAACAGCCCAGCGCACACCAAGGAGGAAGAGGAGGTGCTCCAGGCACCTGTCGTGGTTTAACCCCAGCCGGCAACTAAGCACCACACAGCCGCTCGCTCACTCTCCCCCAGGTGGGATGGGGAAGAGAATCGGAAGGGTAAAAGTGAGAAAACTCGTGGGCTGAGATAAAGACAGTTTAATTGGGAAAGAAAAAGCCGCGCACGCAAGCAAAGCAAAACAAGGAATTCATTCACTGCTTCCCATGGGCAGGCAGGTGTTC